>BQNB010058967.1:0-34097 GCA_026074375.1 Tanacetum coccineum | reverse complement strand
GACATAATATGATGGACCAAAGGACTATAAATATACCCAACTTAATGTATTGATCATGGTATTGGACTTGTAATATAATAACTAAGTTAGAAAGTTATAAAAACAAGATTATATAACTAATTATATAAAAGATAAAAAGGGACTGTTTTGGGTCTGAATTTTAATCAGCCATTTTATATTTTATAAAAATACTACGTCTCATGACGATTCCAAAAAGGTAAGAAACTCGAAAAACCGATTTATAACGAAGGAGATACGACGATTACAAGTTTACGATAATTAATACTTTTATAAAAAGTTACTGTTCATCAGGAACATTTATTTTTGGAAAACATCATAAATAAGTAGAACTTTTAATTACGAGAACGTGCTCGAAAGAATCACTAAAAACGGAGCTAAAACGAGTAAGATACGACGTTTCAAAGTTATCGAACATTATTTATAAAAGCTGAAAAACCGTAAATGCTTCAGCAGCTACTGAAACTCATTTTTGAGGACCTTCGGGTCCGATTGAGCCGAAGTGTAAAACTACAAAGTTGTTCGGAACGACATTTTACATAAACCTGCCGATTTTCATAATTTTCGGATGTATAGTTCGAAAACTAGACACTTTTCCTGACATGAATAGTGTTGGTTCGTTTTAAAATAAATTTTTGCGAAACATTTTAAAATCATTTATATAATATTTATACATGTCTTAAACTTTATAAATATTATTTTTACAAAGACAATTAAATTATTTATTCGATTATACGAGTACGAACACGTGGTATTTGTTTAACAAATGTGATTTAAATATGATTTCATAAACACAAATTAGATGGTGATGTAGCTATATAGAATTATATATGGTTGTAGTTATTCAAAGTACTTAGTACTCATACGACCCATATTTACTTAGGTTGCTTTCAGATATTTTCGTGACACGTTTTCTGTCATTCACTCGACTTATTTCATCACTTCACTTCTAAGGTGAGTTCATAGCCCCTTTTTCTATCTACTTGTTTTACAAACTCTACGGGGTGAAATTACATGCTTGTTTTACTATGGACACAAGTGTTTTAAATTGTATGCTATCCAGATTATTGCCTGAATATTATTGCCTAAGTTACCGCATTGCCATCTAAGTCCCTACCAAATCATGAACCGTCAATTGCTATTATAGTGAGCGCTAGTGTTGTGGATAGATCTATCGGGACTAACAATCCCCACCTGGAATTTCTGGTCACAAGTTGATCATGGTGCATTTAACATTTAGAGGAATTAGTAGGCTGTTTGGCAGACACCCTACATTATTTTGGGGCACTGACAGTTAAGGTTTCGGTGTCATGAGCTTAGTGCAATAATACCTGTTTGGACTACTGAATTTGTTTCATAGTCTATCGTTACCTGAATCTTGTGGTCCACTCTTTATTTGATAAACCTATGAATTCACTCAACCATTGTGTTGACTTTTAGCATGTTTAATTTCAGGTCCTAAGGTATAAGCTTGGATGGGAGCCGTGACGGATATCAAGGAAGATGGATTCTGTGTTTACTTAAATTCGATGCAACTTTATCTTTTAAAAACTTATGTCATCTTTTGAAAACGTGAAGCTTTTGTGTTAAAAATGTATGTTGAAGATTTATGACGCTTTTAAATATGTGGGACCTAGTGTGAAAACTCTGATATTTTGTAATGCATCGAATGTACTTCTTTTAAAACGTCTCTTTGAGGTCGTTTCCTATATCTTGTTTGTTGTACTATGACGTGGCACCCCATTGTTACCATTCCGCTGCATACCAGATTTTGGGGGTGTTACAGATTGGTATCAAGAGCCAAGGTTATAGGGAACTGGGTCATTTTCAAAACCTAGTCTATAACTAAAATTTTTACAGATTTTCTTTTCTTTCACTTTTAAAATACAGAATCCTTCATCGCTTATCCGACATCCGCGCGTTTATTCCCCGAGCTTTACTTACTCTTCTGATTATCATTGTTGTATTATATTGTTTTATATATAATACTTGGTTAATTTTGATCCTTTACGTCTATCTTCTAGCGTATTACTATTCATTCGTATCGGTCGATTATATAAATATTGACCATTCTGATTAATTCATGATTATTATAGAATTCTTATTTTCTCGGTTAGTATCATATACCTCGACTCAATGTACTCTTACAAATTCTTACCGGATTTTGTACTTGTATTATTGACAGAATCATGCCGCCCAGAAGATTGAAAAAGAAATCTATTAAGAGGTTGGTGGAAAAGCGTGTGGCTAAAGCTATTGAAGAATACGAAAAGTCTAGGGCTAATCTAGATAGTGCTGGAAGTTCAGGAGGAAACCCTGGGAATGCTGGAGGAACTATGAATGTGCACGGTTGTTCGCACAAGACTTTTATGAATGGAAAACCTCACACTTTTAATGGAACGGAGGGTGTTGTTGGGTTAAGGCGTTGGATAGAAAAGGTTGAGCAAGTGTTTGAAACTTGCAAGTGTGCTGAAGAAGATAAAGTTATGTTTGCTGCTAGTACTTTCGAGGGTCGTGCGTTAACATGGTGGAATGGGAATGTGCACACTCTAGGGCTCGTCAATGCTAACCATATTCCATGGACTGAATTCAAGACGATGATGACTACGGAATACTGCCCAGCAACTGAAATCCAAAGGATGGAGCAAGAGCTCTGGACTTTGACTCTGAAAGGAGACGACATTGAGGCATACAACAATCGTTTCCATGAGTTGGCCTTGATGTGTCCTGAATTGGTGCCTACTGAAAAGAAGAAGATTGAAAGGTATGTTCGTGGGTTTCCTGAAAGAATCAAAGGAAATATCACTTCTTCAAAACCTGCAACTCTGCATGATGCCATCAACATGGCCCGTGAACTGGTTGAGCAAGCAGTTCAGGGTAGGGCTACCAGAATTGGTGAAAGCAATAAAAGGAAGTGGGAAGACCACCAAAGAAACAACAACAACAATAACAACAACAACAACCGCAACCGAAACAACAACTATCACCAACAACAAAACAGGAGGCAGGAAACTGCCAGGGCCTATGCTGCAGCCCCAACTGAAAATAGGGGTTATGCTGGGAATCTACCAAGGTGCAACCGTTGCAACTCTCACCACAATGGGCAATGCCCTCCAAAGTGTCAGAAGTGCCAAAGAACCGGTCATCGGGAGAAAGATTGTAGGGTTAGGGTTCCAGGTGCAGGAGTTAACCCTCTGCAGGATATGACTTGTTATGGATGTGGTGAAAAAGGACATTTCAAGGACAAGTGTCCAAAAGGAAGGAACCAACCGAATGAGGGAGCTCATGGGAGAGCTTACGTGGTGGTTGAAAATCCGCAGCAGAATCCGAATGTGGTCACGGGTACGTTTCTTCTTAATGATCACTACGCTTGTATCCTCTTTGATTCTGGTGCTGAGAAGAGTTTTGTATCTTCTGCGTTTACACCTTTTATTGATATTGCCCCAACCGCTTTAAATACTAGTTATGAAGTAGAGTTAGCAGATGGAAAGGTGGTTAGTACCAACACTGTTTTACGTAGTTGCACCTTAGTCTTGCTTAATCACGTGTTCAAAATTGACCTACTCCCGACCCGACTAGGAAGTTTTGATGTCATTGTTGGTATGGATTGGTTGTCATACCATCGAGCTGTCATAGATTGTTATGAAAAGATTGTCCGTATTCCTCTTCCGAATGGCGAGATTCTTGAAGTACAAGGCGAGAGGCCGGAAAAGGATCCTGGATCACTTGCGTGTATCAAGGCTGATGAAAAGAAGCTTGATGACATTCGGGTTGTCCGAGACTTCCCTGAGGTATTTCCAGATGATCTGTCAGGATTACCTCCTGTGCGAGAGATAGAATTCCGCATTGATCTGATTCCAGGTGCGTCGCCAGTTGTTAAATCGCCATACCGATTAGCTCCGTCAGAGATGCTAGAGTTGTCGAACCAACTAAAAGAGCTTCAAGAAAAGGGCTTCATTCGACCTAGTCACTCACCATGGGGAGCACCCGTGCTTTTTGTTAAGAAGAAAGATGGTGCGATGAGAATGTGTATTGACTACAGGGAATTAAATAAGTTGACTATAAAGAACCGCTATCCTCTTCCCAGAATTGATGACTTGTTTGACCAATTACAAGGTGCGTGTTGTTTCTCCAAGATAGATCTTCGCTCGGGATATCATCAGTTGAGAGTCCGAGAAGAAGATATACCGAAGACCGCGTTTAGAACCCGATATGGGCATTTTGAGTTCACAGTCATGCCATTTGGGCTGACGAACGCACCAGCAATCTTTATGGACTTAATGAACCGCGTCTGCAAACCGTATTTGGACAAATTCGTAATTGTGTTCATTGACGACATCTTAATCTACTCAAAGTCAGAAGAAGAACATGAAGTCTACCTGAAGACGATTCTAGACTTACTTAAGAAGGAGAAGTTGTATGCCAAATTTTCAAAGTGCGAATTTTGGTTATAGGAAGTCCAGTTCTGTTAGGAATATTGTAATAGATAATTACTACTAGTGGGTATGTAGTTCCTACTGGTAGAGTAAAAGTTCCTGCTGGTAGGTATGTAGTTCCTACTGGTAAGGATAATGTTATAGTTAGTGCTGACAGATCAAAAGTTATTGGAATTATAGATGTGTTTTGGTATGGGTTTTTTGGTGTGCAAGTTGGGTAAAAATTCTTTCGTTTTGCATCTTGAGCGAAAGTTATAAGTGTTTAAAATAAAGGAAAAAAGTTAAAAAAAAAATTTAAAAAAAAGATATAATGAAGGATAGAAAATGATGGTTAGGAGAGTCTTTTACATATAGTATAGATGATATTAGTTCATCAATAAGGTTGTTATATTGGATTGAGTGTTTAGCTTACCAAGGGTAACATGAGCTTTTATTGTGTATGTTTAAAGAAGGCGTTTGTGTTAACTTGTAGCTGCGCGATCAGGTGAGTTTCATAGCCCTTCTTTTCTTATGATTTTATTGGGGTGAAAATGATGCATATGGTTTGAAATGTTAAAATGATTTGATTACTGTGATAATTGGTTGTCTAAAATGCATGGACTTTATGTGGCTATTATGTGTATGTGCTAAATGTATTATGATATGGTCAATTGGAGCCGTCTGCTTGGATCGTGGGCACGTTCATGCCCTTTTGATGTGTTGTGATGTGATCAAGTAGAGTCATGACTTGGGTCGAGGGCACGCCTGCCTCTCTTGGATTATTGTGGATCGGGGGTAACGTTCCTACCCAAATGTGATTGGTTTGTTGTTTTGCATGTTAGCCTGTATGATAGCTCGTTTATTTCCATGCAGTGTTTTCTTTTATCACAGTAATGGTTGGATAAATTTTAATTCGTGTCTTAAACCTATGACTCTCACCAACTTTATGTTGACGTTTTTGAGCATCATTTTCAGGTAATCAGATTGAGACTAATGATGCTAGGAGAAGTGGCTAGAGAGACCTTAGGATTGGCTTGTGGAGTTCTGCTTATTTTTATTTAGACTTATGTTCTGCTGGATAATTTAAGTCTGGGATTGATTTACTTTTATGTGGATTATGCATTTGCGTGTATGACATTACTTAATAATGCAAGACTCCTTTATCTTGTGTTGGGTATTGTTATGACACCTTAGTGTTCCTCTGTGAGTGTTTTCTCTTCTCCCTCTTTCCTTTTAGTTTCTCTATTAATTAGACGCCATTGTGTTGTAATGATATCCATGAAGTTCCACCTCGTGCTTCCGCCTTGGCGGGGTGTGACAGATTGGTATCAGAGCCTTTGGTTATAGAGAAGTAGGTGGTTGAGCCTAGACTATAACATAGGAGTCCTTCGCGTAGATGCATAATATGATATGAGCTTTTAGTAGCATAACTAGGATGCTTGTAGTAGTTCTGGACCCGCGGAGTCGGGTGACTCTTGCGAAGGCAAAGTCAAACCCGAGCGAGGCCCAACATAAGTTTATTCCGTCTTTTACCTCGTCACGTTGTTATTGATTATTTCTTTCAGATATTTCGTACCTTGGAGGCGCTAAGAGAATTTCATTCTTTATGTCATTTTCGATTTTATCCTTATATAAGTAAGTGTTTCTTTGTTGGGGCATCATTCTTAGGTTATATTGGAGTAGTTTAAGATGTGCAATGTGGTATATGTGCTTATATGTGTGTTATCATCGAGATGTGTAGTCTTGGAAGTGAGTACACGTGTGAAAGGATGCACTTATAATTATGGTGGCCAACATAATTATAAAGGTATCACACACGTGGACTTGTAACCATAATTGCATTGATCGATGTTTGTTTGTTAGATGTTAGTATGAGATGATGTGATATGTGTGTTTATTGGATGTTGATTGTATTAGTTAGTGTAATTCTTCTTTAGCTATATGGGTGATCTTGTTGAGGCTTTGTTAAGTAGTCAATCGGTTTCCTCTTTAGATATATTTATGGTATCCGGATACCTCTTATTTAAATATCGTGGATTATTTAGTGGTTCGTTCGCTTGTATTTATGCATCGGAGATCTTACTCGATCTTAGCATTCCTTTTTTTCGTGTGTGCCATGTCGATACAAATGATTTATCTTTTTTTCCCCATTTGTTTTTGGGGGTGTCTTGATATATATTGGTTGTTTGGATTTGATTGGGGATATTGTACGTTTCGTCGGGTTTTTCTTGCTTTGGATTCTATATGAATATCTTATTTGTTTAGGAGTTCTTGTCGGGTTCGTGACAAAAATTAGTACGGATATGTGATCCTTCTTTATACATCTGTGGTTTTGTAACATGGTTATCGACATGTTAGTACGTATGTTTTCATGGTTTTGTTGGGGTCGTTACTTGCGACGAGTCTTATCGTTCTCTTGGTTTGCAATGTCTTTGCATGAGTTGAACTGGTGCGTGTTCGTTTGACTGTTATTCTGATTATTGGTTTTGGTATATTTGCTCTTTTTAAGGGAATAGGTTGTGTTAAAGCCTTACGGTATTTTGTTATCCTTTTTGGTATTACGATGTCTTTTGTTTAATGCTACGCATTTTAAAAGTAAAATCTTTTGGAAATATATCTTGTGAGGTTTGGGAGGAAAACGATATTTTTATTATTATTCATTGTATGAATACATACGTGGCACTGGTTAATGTTAACGTCTCTATATAACTATGAAATTCAGGTCTAAAATAACATTTATGATTAAGATATGTCTAAAATAATTATTATAAATAAAATCTGAAATTACTTATTTTATGCTTAATAAATCTAAATTTTTTTCTAAACAGGTTAGAAGTCCATGATTTTCCTATAATAACCATGTTTAAAATAGATTTTAATGAAGATTATATTCAAGACGATTTTGAGATTTAAAATCAATTTTCTTTATTTTAGACGACTTTCTTTATTATTTTTAAACAAATTGTTATTAACAGTATTTTGTTGGTTCTTTCGAGTAAAGTCAATTATTGTTATATGAATTCTATCTTCTCATTTTGATGGGTATGGTCAATTGTTAAGTGTTGTGTTGTCGGAGCAAATTGTTGATTCTTTCGGTTTCATTTTCTGTCGGTACGTTTATTCCACCCTTTTTCTTTTAAAGGTTTCTCATGAATTTCGGTTTGCATCTATTTGCGTCTGTGAAATCCCTTATACGTTTCTAGCCTTTAATTTGATATTCGTTGCTATCCTATTCATTAGTTCGTAACCCTTAGACTTCGGTTAAAAATGCACTCTATTCGGCTAAGTCACTCTTCGTTGGGCGCTCGCGTGTTGTTTGTTGAGAAAAAGGACGGTTTATTTTGTATGTGAATGGACTATCGAGAGTTAGACAATGACCTTTAGAAATCTCCCAGGATCAGCGACTTGTTAGATTGTTGCAAGGATCGCGTTATTTCTCCAAGTTAGACCTTGATCTGGTTATTATCTGTTGAGAGTGCGTGAAGAGGATATTTCAAATGTTGTATTTAGAGCATGGTATGGACACTTTGGGATTACAATTATGTCTTTAGGATTGATGAAAACACCAGCGGCTTTCATGTACTAAATGAACGGGGTGTGCAAGTTGTATTTAGAAAAGTTTGTTATGGTGTTTATCAAGGATATCTTGTCTACTAGAAGTATTAGGAGGATCATGAAGTTCATTTGAAATTAGTTTTGGAAATGTTAAAGAATGAGTAGCGGAATGAGTAGTTGCTTGTCAAGGGTAAATTTTTCAAGATTGCTAAACTTCTTACTACATTGACACGGAAGAATCAAAAGTATGAGTGAGGTGTTGCCTTGTTGTGATTTTATGATAATGTATGTTATTGATTTAAGGTTCTTATGAGCATGAAAGTCAGGGACATGGTTGGTTTTGAATTGATGGTGTAAGTGATGTGAGATAGGTGTTAGATTAATTACTTCAATGTATTGTAGCCTCGTGTTGGATAAATTGTGGAATTGCAAGTGATGGCGATCGAGTTATAGGTATAAAATATAGACTGTTTTAGGACAGCAGATAAACGGAGCTTGTTCCCCAAATTTTGTCTATAGCTACTGAGTAAATTTCATATTTGGTTAGAATGAGTCTTAAGCTTCATATGGTGAGTTGGATACTCTTGTAACGATTTCGGATGAAGGAGTTATGGTTATTTTACGGTTGCAGACCAAATCTAGAGCTGCTGTTGGAAAACATGTCTTGCTCTAGGTTTTTGGATAGTAGGCCTAGGTTTTAAAGCATGGTTAGCAAATAGACATCATAAGCTTTCACCTCCAATTTAAATCAACTTGACTGCTATTGTGGAATAGGATATATGGCAAAAATCGTAAGCGTTCGAAATTCAAGAAACTTTGGTTGGAGTTTATGATTAGTAAAAAAAAATTGATTTCCTATTGATTGGTAAATGGGTTGATTGGTTGGCCAAATTTTTTGAGAACTAGACTTGAGTGGTTTTCCAGAGGTGAAGACCTCACTATTATAGCTTTTATAGTTTAAGAGATACGGTAGTATAAAGTTGATTAAAATTCTGCAACAATATTATCAATTGTTTGATGGATCAGAAGATTTTGTGGTTTACTGTGATGCGTCAAATCAAGGATTAGAAAGTGTGCTCGTGTAAAGGGACAAGGTGATTGTGTATGCCTCCCGGCAATTGAAAATTTCGGGAAGAGCTATGCCACGCATGGTTTATAGTTAGGTGTAATGATTTTTACTCTTGAGATGTGGAAAGATATATTGGTGGCCAAAAATGAAGAAGGATGTAAATACGTATATTATTAGATGTTGTGACTTGCTCAAAGGTAAAGGCTGAATAACAGAGATATTATAGAGGGATGATTAAGTCAGCCAATCTTAAAACTATATGTATAGATTAAAAGATGGAAATGTTGGTAAGAACTTTATATTGATGAGATAATAGTAAAGCATGAGGTGCTTGTGTCGATCATCTTAGATTGTGATGGAAGGATTACTTCAAGATTTGGCAGAGATTGTAGAAAGGCCTTAGGAGCACGGTTGGATATGATTATGGCTTGATGTACCAAATATGATAAGAGTGTGTGTGATTGACTTTGGTGGTGTTGGGATGTACATCTACCGATAGTTGAGTATCATAAGAGATGGTTGGTGTTAATTCTTAGTAAGCCTGAAGTCGGTTGATTCTTCAAAAGCGTTGAGTTTTGTAACGACTCACATCTTAATTTCAAGACAGTTCTTGTTTGATGAGTTGCGAGATTAAGATATGAATGAAGTTGCTACACAACTTAAGGATTTTGAGGGGTTTCCTCGAGTAAGGGTGAGGCTCGAGTTGTTGATGTTTCTCATGTTATAGTTATCATATCGAGTTGTTTAATGTGCTCCATTTGAAGTGTATGGAAGGAAGTGTAGATCACTGTTTTATGGGGTTGAGATCGATGAAGGTAGTTTGATTTGGACCCGAGTTGGTACAGGAAATGTTTGATAAGGTAGTGGTTATAAAAGAAAAAAAAACTCTAAGTGACGAGAAATCGTCAAAAGAGTTATGCGAGCAGTGGACATAAGTTGGTTGAATACGAGATTGGAGATAAGGTGTTGTTAAAAGTGTCATCATGGAAAAGTGTACTGTGTTTTGGGAAAAGGGAAAGTTATCACCGAGGTATGTCGGACCATTTGAGATTCTTGAGAGAATTAGCCTTGTTGCTTATCTATTAAGGTTGCCTGAGGAATTGGCTGATGTGCATGGCACATTCTGCGTGTCGAATTTGAAAAAGTGTTTAGTCAAAGATAGGTTGCATGTATCGTTGGGTGGACTTAAAATCGACAAGACTTTACGTTTTGTTGAAGAACCTGTAGAGATTATGGATCGGGAGGTTAAGAGTATAAAGCGTAGTGGAATATCTATTGTGGAGGTTCGTTGGAACTCAAAACGTGGTCCTGAGTTTACTTGGGAACGTGAAGAGTATATGAAGTCTAAGTATCCTCAGCTATTTGTTGATCGTGTTGATAATCAGACTAGTTGAATCTCGGGACGAGATTCCCATAAGGAGGGGATACTGTGACAACCGTGGTTTGAGCGGGTTAGCTTATACCTTTAAATTTTATCTTAATGCCTGTTTTGTGTGATTCTTGTGTGTTATGTGATTGTTTTGGTTGCTAAGTGAAGTATATATATGTGCATGGTATCATTTTAGAATTAAATGATCATCTTATTATGTGTGCATGGGTGTTAAAGCTAAGTAAACCACTCGTTTGTGAGTGGTGATTATGGAAATGAAAGACGTGTTGCATGCATTGCAACGTCAATTCTTGGTTTTAAAGGTAAAAATGTTTAGTGAATATGTGTGGCTTTATGAAGGAATGATGTGGTTGAAATAAGAAAGTTTGTATCAAACTTTCAAATATATAGCAGGTGATTCTGGAAAATAAAAAAGTTATTTTTAGAAAGTGCGGTTTATTTCGTTTATGTAAAAAGGTTTACTCAAATTAGCTTAGGTTTTTATAAAAACTTAAAGTAATGCAAGTAAATATGTATTTAATAATATATATATATATATATAAATACATAAGGGGGTCGATCGGTTTTAGTGTTTGTATGGGTTTAGGAGGCCAAATTTGATAAGTTGGAATTATAGAAGGACCAGAAGACCAAATAAGAGTATTTAGTGGAAACCTAAGTCAAAATATTTGCCTCTCACTCAATAATTCGTGGAGACCAGCCCCCACATCTCTTTTGAGTCAACTTCATCCCTAAGAACAAGGAGAACAAGAGTTTGATCAAAGGTTTGGCTAGAATTGGTGTTAGGATCAAGTAATCAAGAGGTAAGTATAATCATCCTACACTAATCTTTTAATTCAATAACCTTGATTATGATGGATTTAGGTTTAATAAAAATACAAATTTATTATGTAATTAATGTTAATATGTGATTTAAGGGGGGGGATTTTTTTTTGAATTATGGAGGAATTCCTATGCAATTTTAGGTTAGGGTTTGCATGGATTGATGTTATATTGATGAGCAGAATTTAGGTCAGATTGATTGGCGTTTTTCTCCATGATGAAAGAAATCAAACGACAGATTCTTTTTTTTAAACTGTAGGTTTTTGAATCTACTTTTCAAAAAATCAGGCCTCAACAGTTTTTGAGGTCGGGAAGTCAGTTAAATAATGGTTACAAGATTTGTTGTCAAAACTGTGTTTTCAGACGAATTTTGAGTCAATTTAAGTGAGGTGAAAACCCTACTTAAGAAGTGTTTTAAATTAATCCCTTTTACAGAAAGTAACTTTCATATGTCTATTAATAAACCCTAAAAGGGCTAAGGCTAAAATTAATTTTAAGTTGGGTTTTGAAGTTGAAACTTTTTAGTGTGCAATCAGATCCGAAAGTGACTAGTTTGTAAGTTTGATTTTCAAAGGTATACTTATGCATTGAATAGATGCATGGGATTCTGAGGGAACTTAAATATTACACTTGTGGCGGGAACATGTGTGAACTTTTGTGGGTATTATAGTATGTGTTTTGGTCTGGTTTTTTGGTCGTGCAAGTTGGTAAAATTCTGCATTTGAGCAGAAAGTTGTAAGTGTTTAAAATAAAGGTAAAAAGTAATTAAAAGATATAATGAAGATAGAAAATGATGGTAGAGGATCTTTACATATAGTATAGATGATATTAGTCCATCAATAGGGTTGTTATATTGGATTGAGCGTTTAGCTTACCGAGGGTAACATGAGCTTTTATTGTGTATAGTTTAAAGAAGGAGTTTGTGTTACTTGTAGCTGCGCGATCAGGTGAGTTTCATAGCCCCTCTTTTCTTATGATTTTTATTGGGTGAAAAATTGATTTTTTTGCCCCCCAAATGGTTGAAATGTTGAAATGATTGATTACTGTGATAATTGGTTGTCTAAAATGCATGGACTTTATGTGGCTATTATGTGTATGTGCTAAATGTATTATGATGTGGTCAATTGGAGCCGGGTTGGCTTGGATCGTGGGCACGTTCCTGCCCCTTTTGATGTGTTGTGATGTGATCAAGTGGAGTCATGACTTGGGTCGAGGGCACGCCTGCCTCTCTTGGATTGTTGTGGATCGGGGGGTAACGTTCCTACCCAAATGTGATTGGTTTGTTGTTTTGCCATGGTTAGCCTGTTTGTACTCGTTTTATTTCATGCAGTGTTTTTCTTTTATCACAGTAATGGTTGGATTAATTTTTAATTCGGTCTTTAAACCTAGATCTCACAAATTATTGTTGACGTTGTTGAGGCTCAATTTTCAGGTAATCAGATTGAGACTAATGATGCTAGGAGAAGTGGCTAGAGAGACCTTAGGATTTTGGCTTGTGGAGTTCTGCTTATTTTTATTTAGACTTATGTTCTGCTGGATAATTTAAGTCTGGGATTGATTTACTTTTATGTGGATTATGCATTTGCGTGTATGACATTACTTAATAATGCAAGACTCCTTTATCTTGTGTTGGGTATTGTTATGACACATAGTGTCCTCTGTGAGTGTTTTCTTTTCCTTTTAGTATCTCTATAGTAGACGCCATTGTGTTGTAATGATATCCATGAAGTTCCACCTCGTGCTTCCGCCTTGGCGGGGTGTGACAGTTATGCTGGGAATCTACCAAAGTGCAACCGTTGCAACTTTCACCATAGTAGGTGATGCCCTCAAAAGTGTCAGAAGTGCCAAAGAATTGGTCATCTAGAGAAGGATTGTAGAGTTATACTTCCAGGTGCATGTAATGATTTCCTGCAGAATGCGACGTGTTATGGGTGTGGTGAGAAAGGACATCTTAAGAACAAGTGTCCTAAGGCAGGGAACCAGCATAATAAGGGAGCTCGTGCGAGAGCTTACGTGGTGGTTGAAAATCCGCAGCAGAATCCAAATGTGGTCACGGGTACGTTTCTTCTTAATGATCACTACGCTTGTATCCTCTTTGATTCTGGTGCTGAGAAGAGTTTTGTATCTTCTGCGTTTACACCTTTTATTGATATTTGCCCCAAACTGTTTAATTATCGTTATGGAAAGTAGGTTAGGCCAGATGGAAAGGTGGTTAGTACCAACACTGTTTTACGTAGTTGCACCTTAGTCTTGCTTAATCACGTGTTCAAAATTGACCTACTCCTGACCCGACTAGGAAGTTTTGATGTCATTGTTGGTATGGATTGGTTGTCATACCATCGAGCTGTCATAGATTGTTATGAAAAGATTGTCCGTATTCCTCTTCCGAATGGCGAGATTCTTGAAGTACAAGGCGAGAGGCCAGAAAAGGATCCTGGATCACTTGCGTGTATCAAGGCTGATGAAAAGAAGCTTGATGACATTCGGGTTGTCCGAGACTTCCCTGAGGTATTTCCAGATGATCTGTCAGGATTACCTCCTATGCGAGAGATAGAATTCCGCATTGATCTGATTCCAGGTGCGTCGCTAGTTGTTAAATCGCCATACCGATTACCTCTGTCAGAGATGCTAGAGTTGTCAAACCAACTAAAAGAGCTTCAAGAAAAGGGATTCATTCGACCTAGTCACTTACCATGGGGAGCACCCGTGCTTTTTGTTAAGAAGAAAGATGGTGCGATGAGAATGTGTATTGACTACAGGGAATTAAATAAGTTGACTATAAAGAACCGCTATCCTCTTCCCAGAATTGACGACTTGTTTGATCAATTACAAGGTGCGTGTTGTTTCTCCAAGATAGATCTTCGCTCGGGATATCATCAGTGAGAGCCCGAGAAGAAGAATATACGAAGACCGCGTTTTAGAAACCCGATATGGGCATTTTTGAGTTCATCAGTCATGCCATTTGGGGTGACGAACGCACCAGCAATCTTATGGATTAATGAACCGTGTCTACTAACCGTATTTAGGACAAATTCGTATTTATGTTATTGTCGACATCTTAATCTACTTCAAAGTCAGAAGAAGAACATGAAGTACACCTGGAAGGACGATTCTTGATACTCAAGAAGAGAAGTTGTACGCCATTTTCAAAGTCGCGAATTTTGGTTACAGGAATTCCATTTATAGGAATGTGGTCAACCGTGACGGTATCCACGTGGATCGCTTTAACTAAGCCGAGTCAGTCAAGAACTGGAAGACCCCTGAATCACAAACAGAGATCCGTTCATTTTTAGGATTGGCGGGTTACTACCGAGGAGTTATTGAGAATTTCTCCAAGGTCGCCAACCCCTCACTCTGTTGACTTAAAAGAATAATACATATGTGTGGGGTGATAAGCGAGATAGCTTTCTGCATTCTGAAGGATAAGCTATGCAATGCTCCAGTGTTAGCACTCCCCGATGGACCAGACGGCTTTATGGTCTATTGTGATGCATCTAAACAAGGTTCTGGGTGTGTGCTGATGCAGCGGGGCAAAGTGATAGCGTATGCGTCAAGACAGTTAAAGAAGCATGAGAAAAATTATACCACCCACGACCTGGAATTGGGTGCAGTGGTGTTCGCCCTTAAAATCTGGAGACATTATCTTTATGGGACAAAAAGTGTTATCTACACTGACCACAAGAGTCTCCAGTACATATTTGACCAGAAGGATTTGAATATGCGCCAAAGGCGGTGGATCGAGTTGCTCAGTGACTACGAATGCGAGATCAAATACCACCTGGGCAAGGCAAATGTGGTGGCAGATGCCTTGAGTAGAAAAGAAAGGCTCAAGCCAAGGCGAGTACGTGCTATGAGTATTACTATTCATTCTGGACTTAAGACTAAGATTTTGGAAGCATAGGACGAAGCTTTCAAGGATCTCAAAGCTTCAGCTGAATGGCTAAGAGGATTACAAAAACACTTTGAACGACGAGATGATGGTGGAATTTACTTCTTTGATCGTATCTGGATTCCATCAGTTGGTGGTGTAAGGAAACTGATCATGGATGAAGCTCATACTTCTAGATATTCAATACATCCGGGTGCGGATAAGATGTATCATGATCTGAGAGACTTATATTGGTGGCCTGGTATGAAGAGAGACATTGCTGAGTACGTTAGCAAGTGTCTTACGTGCTCTAAGATTAAAACCGAACATCAAAAATCCTCAGGATTACTTCAACAACCAGAAATCCCTGAGTGGAAATGGGAGAAGATAACAATGGAATTAGTCACAAAGTTGCCTAGAAGCAGCAGTGGGTATAATGCGATTTGGGTCATTGTGGATAGATTGACCAAGTCGGTTCACTTCTTACCCATTCGTGAAGATTACAAAACGGAGAAGCTGGCAAGGATTTATATCAACGAAATCGTAGCAAGACATGGTGTGCCAGTGTCAATCATTTCAAACCATGATGGTCGATTCGCGTCACACTTATGGCAAGCTCTTCAGGAAGCGTTGGGTACAAAACTACACATGAGTACGGCTTACCACCCTGAGACCGACGGTCAGAGTGAGCGTACTATCCGGACGCTGAAAGATATGCTTCGAGCTTGTGTTATGGATTTTGGTGGCAGTTGGGATACTCATCTTCTATTGGTTGAGTTTTCTTATAATAACAGTTACCACACGAGCGTTAAATGCGCACCATTCGAGGCTCTGTACGGGGGAAAATGTAGATCCCCCGTGATATTGACTAAAGTTAGAGAAAGTCAGCTTATTGGACCAGAACTTGTACAAGAAACGACAGAAAAGATTTTTCAGATTAAAGAAAGGTTGAAAATGGCAAGGAGTCGCCAGAAAAGCTACACTGATAAGAGGCGTAAGCCTCTTGAGTTCAAAGTTGGAGACCGAGTGTTACTAAAGGTATCTCCATGGAAGGGAGTGGTACGATTTGGTAAGAAAGGAAAGCTGGCACCACGATATGTGGGACCGTTTGAAATAGTAGAGTGTGTTAGACCAGTAGCTTATCGGTTGAAATTACCCCAGGAACTAAGCTGTGTTCACGACACGTTTCATGTGTCTAACCTCAAGAAATGCTTGGCTGAGCCAGATGTTCAGGTGCCTTTGGATGAGATCGAGATTGATGAAAATCTGTGATTTGTCGAAGAGACTATTGAGATCGTAGAACGAGATGTGAAAAAGCTAAAGCGAAGAAGAATCCCACTAGTCAAAGTTTGTTGGAACTCTCGGCAAGGAGCTGAGTATACCTGGGAACATGAAGACCAATTCCGGAAGAAATATCTGAATCTTTTCTGTTAGCCTCAAAATATTGAGTCGAACAAGGAAGTTCGTTCATTATATTAGTAATCTAATATTGTATGTGTAATGGGCCTAAGCCCAAGTCAATCCCAAGCCCATCCCACCTAGAAAGCCCATGGCTCATTAGGGTATTTAAACCATTTTCCACTATGGAAAATGGTGTTGATTCTCATTTGTTCATTTTCTCATTTTGCAAGAATTCAACCATCTCATTTTCCTCTCTACATTTCTCTCTCTAACTTCTCTCTAAATTTCTTCCATTTTATCTCATCTTATTTTCTTGTTCATCATGGTGAAGTGAAGATTATTTTGGGTTCCGACATTTGGTATCAGTCGCCTCGGGTGGGTTTAATGCTTATTTTTGTGGTTGTTTCTAGTTATTACTATAATATTACGAAGCTTTGTTTTCAAGCTTCTAAACTCACGGCCTATTTGCTTTTATTGAGTTTTTTTGTTTTCTCATTTAGCCGTGTTTGGGCTTTTGTGTTTAAATCTTAATAAACCTCTAAGTTTAAACAGTATTGGATTATCTTGGTTTGTGTTTTTAAGGAAAGAACAAAGACACAAGCCCACTATAAACTTGGATCTGTGTCCAACACAAAGTCTATTCATATTGTGAAACGGGTTATTTTATCTTAGTTTCTGTCTTATTACCAACGTTTTGAAAAAAAGCACCATTTTCTTCTTGTTTCCGCGTCGGCTTATTTTCCAGCTTATACAAACTTTTAGTTGGGTTTTTTTTTTCGTGTAAAAGGCTGAAACGAAGAGAACAAAAAGGCGTACTCAATGTGTTTGATATTTTGACACACCCGAACTAGTTGATTTCATTTGTACCCGAACGAGTTGCATTTATATGCACCCGAACTAGTTGAATTCAATCACCGATCTAGTAGATTTTCTTTGCGAACCGATCTAGCAACTTTTCAAACAGAACCGAACTAGTCGAAAACTTGAGCACCGAACGAGTCCAAGGAGTACCGATCTAGCTCAACCGAACTAGTAATCTTTCAAAGAGCCGAACGAAGTGAAAAACTTGATCATCGAACGAGTGAAATTCACAAGAGCCGAACGAAGTGAAAAACTTGATCATCGAACGAGTAAAATTCACAAGAGCCGAACGAAGTAAAAAAAACTTGATCATCGAATGAGTATCACAAGAAGGACCGATCGAATCATTTTTTTTGAGTTGGACCGAACGAGTTTTTACTAGTGCCAACCGAACTAATTCACGAGAACAAGTCTATACACGTTTAACTCATTTTCAATTTTTCGGTTTTGTGTGACGGTAAACTACGGGACTTGAGACCTTTACCGTTGTGATCGTGTCGGCGTTTCGATCATCGTGGTATATTCACTTCTCACCGACGATAACCGAGCAAGTTTAAAAGATCAAAAAATTCAATCGGTGGATTTCATTTTTTTTGAAACACGAATGAGATAATTTTTGGTGGGAAATGTTGCATTAATTACCAAGTTTCACAAATTGGCACATGCAGCCCTTGTGTTTCAAGACCAATTTCACCATTAGTCCTTGTTGCATAATTAATACTCTTTGTTGAAAGGTAGTTTCACCGTTAGTCCTTTTTCATCAAAATCTTTCACTGTTTGTCCTTTTAAGTTCACGAATCAATAACAAAAATTCAAGTTCTTCAACGACAACAACGATTTCAACAACAATTAATCATTGTTTCACGGTTTTTTCTTGATTTTGTAAAATCCCGCGAAAGATACGATTTTTTTTCTCGGTTTAAGTCATAGATTTGTAAAATCCCGTGAACGTTAATTGAATTCAATCCACAACAACAATCACTTTACCTGCTTAAGATCCTACAAATCATTTTCACTTCACAATTCACGGTAAAATGGAAACGAAAGATACTTTATCTTCGTGTTCGTATTCAGATGAACAAGACATGCAACAAATGCTAAAACAAGCAAAGATCTTGAAAGGTAGTTGCCTAAACGGTCTTAGTGCACTTAAATCAAATTTCACACGGACACTTGAACAAGGCATCACTAAAAGTGAATTTGAATGTGCATTTAGTCATATTTTTGGTGAAGATGTTGACACATTCACAAGAACGTTCTCTCAGAACATGGATACACTGGAACAACAACTTACCAAAGAAACTATTCTTGAGTCCAACTGCCAGAATGCCTTTAGAGTGATCAAGATACAATTTGAGAAAATTTTCAGCTCCGTGCTAATAAAGCCTTCAGGTTTAGATGGTTTGTATGCAAGAAAGGACTTTCAAGCATATACTAGCATAGAACCTCAACTCTTCAAAGAAACAATACTCAAAAACTTTGATTTCATTGAAGATTATATGCTCAAAACAATCATTCATGCACAAACGATTCAGAAAAGGCTAGATGACAAAAAGTTACAGATTCAATAGTGCACAATTTAAGAAGTTAAAGCATTGGATGCTATTTCAGAAGACAAAGCAAAAAAGAGTTGCATGGTATCTTTTCGAAAACTTCATTCACACCTCAAGCATCTTTCACACGACAACTTAAAAGGAACTCGAATCGAGTCTGGATTCAAACTTGCATTTGTAACACTCTTTGGTCAAGATGTTGAAACTTTTATAGGCACAATGTTCCTAAACGTGGATCAATTAGAAAAGCAACTTGACAAAGAAGAATTTCAAGAGATTGGATCCATAGCTTCTTTTAAAGTACTCAAGACACAGTTTCAGATGTTCATCAAGTCACGGATGTATTTGGATGATGAATTTGTTGTAATGACAAGCAACTACTTTCTATAATACACTCAACTCGCGATTCTAGAATTCCATGACACACTGATCCAACACATGGAATCTGTTAAGAATTCGATTGATGAAAGAGCACAAACCTAAACGAGATATGACAACTTGGTGAATGAAAGACAGATTCAGACAACAGAGGGAAAGGTTGATACGGGAAAAGCAGTGGATGCTAGTTTGGTTAACACATAAAGCATTGGGACAGAATCAAAAGAGCAGGATACAAGCAGCAAATCAGGGAATGATGCACATGCTGATGATGCAGTTATCAGACCCATATATGATGAAGAGCCAATGGTTGAGGTACAAACAACTGATGAAATCAATATCTTTGCTACTGGACAACAGCATACTGAGCAACCTGAATTCAATAATGAAAGAAAGGTTGACCAGAATGCTGAACAATGTCATGACACATATCCTTTGCCTACTAAATTAACTGATAACCAGACAACTGAACTCTTAAATCAATATCTTGAATCTGAAAATATTCGTCTCAAAAAGACCGTTGGCCCCATTTCCAAAAAAGATTTTTTTAAGAATGGAAGCCATTGCGTTAATCTTGAACTTAAATATCAAATCAAGCTTTAAAAAGAAGGGGCAACATGGTCTATTTTTGAAAGTAACAAGTAATGAAGCCAAGGTTTAATCAGACATAGATGTAATATAGAAACAATATACATCGAATTGGAACATAAAGTGGCTAAGTTTAAATAAAGAAAATGAGACTTTGAAAAGCATTACAAAGAAATGTTTGATTCTATCAAGACAACGAGAGCTAAGAACATAGAACACACAACTTCTTTGATTGCAAATAATGATAACTTCAAAGCTCAACTTCAGGAAAAAGGGTTTGCAATCGCAGCATTAAAAAATGAGTTAAGGAAATTAACAGGAAATAGTGTGAATACTAAGTTTTACAAAATCGTCAAATCTTAGGGAAAACCGACTTTACCAACCGACTAGACCCAATCAGTTGTTAGACAACCGACTGCGTTTAAGTCTGAACGACCTAGAATTTCAAAGCAACGGTTTGCCTCCCAAGTTGATGTCAATAACGATTTGTCAAAACCAGTCACTACACATTATTTTGCCAAAGGAAAGAGAATCTGCTATTGCAAAACCTCATCACATGATTGGAACCTGCTCATCTAGTATAGCTCAAAGAATACATGGTGTGCATAATCACTACATAGAGGAAGCTAAGAAAAAGACAAAAGAAAGCAGTAGGAATTCAGAACCTAGTGTGATGCCTTCTGCTAGATCATAAAGCACAGCAAATGGTAGCAAACCAAAACCTAGGATCAATAACCAAAAGTCTAGGAATTGGCCTGAATCTAAGAGTAGTAACGTCACGACAAAGACTGTGCCCATAGCAGAACACTCTAGGAATTCTTGAAGTTTTTCTGACTCCAAACATTTTGTTTGCTTAACATGTCTGAAATGTGTCTTTAATGCCAATCATGATTCTTGTGTAACAAAATTCCTGAATGAAGTTAACTCACGTGCTAAGGTTCCATCCAATAAGATAACAAAAAGATACATACCCGTAGAATAAACAAGTTTTGCAAAGAAACCAAAAAGACAGATACCAAAAAGACACAGGTCTTCAATAAAAAAGACTTTCGTTGTGCATGAGAAAACAATGACTCCTAGATCTTGTCTTAGGTGGAAACCGACGGGTAACATTTTCAAGACAGTTGGTCTTAAGTGGATTCCTACTTTAAAGATATTAACCTCTAGCACAACCAAGGTTGACAGTGAACCTACAAATGGTTCAAATGACGATATCACGAACCAGTATGAATGCAAACAAACTCTTGATGTCAGTGCAGGTACACTTAACATACATGCAGGTACATCTTTAAATCCTACAAAGGAAGGACTCCGAGTTTGGTTGCTGAAAAGACTGATATCTGAGAAACCAGGGCTTCAAGGAATTTTCATTTGATGCATAAGCAATGATGTCTGTTCACAACAGTTCAGGCCTTGCTCCTCCACGACAAATGACTTCTGATCATAACAGTTCAGAACTCGAAATTCACAACCACGGCAATGAACTGTCACGTTCAAAGCTGGTTTCAAAAGTTGTTTGACTCACGCGAAGTCACCCCTTAAATATGTAAACAAATACAAACATGTATAAATACACAACAAGGGACGAAATCCACCAGCGTGCGTGCGGTCATGGGCGCGCTGCGAGTACCGGCACACACACAACATCTTTTTAAGTATAGAGTGTTCCCGGGTCGTTATGTCCCAACGAGGCTAGAGATGGAAAATTGAAAGACGATTGATGATTGGTGTTAGAATATGACAAGGATAAGATTATGATTGGGCATTAAACCTAATAAGCAAATGCACATAAAAATAAGCAAAGAAAATAAGCTGGAACAAGAATAAAAGCTAGGAATGGCAAACAAACTTAAAACTTTTAAACTAGGACACAAATAGGCTCAAATAAGCTTAAGGTAAACCAAATGAGCTAAGCTAACTCTAAATAAGCAAATTCAAAAAGCAATTAAACTAAATTAGGCAAGAAAAACTCAGCAGTACTAACAGTAGAACTAGCAGTATTAACTAACAGTACTAACTTGGAGTTAGTACTGGTAGTTATAAGTTAGTACTCGTAGCTTAAGGTTAGTACTGTTAGTACAAATGAATCTAAGGATATAAGCAAATAAGCTAAAACAGATGTTTAACTAACCCTAATAAGCACTCAGTAATAAGAATTAGCAACTAGATTAAACTAAAATGGCAAATAAGCTAAAAAGCTACAAACTGATACACTATTGAAAACTCTTTAAAAAGGAAAATAAACTTAAATAAGCAATCAGTAAAGTAAAATGGTTTAATCTACCCTAAAAAGCTAAGAAAATCTTAAATAAGCATAAAGACAGAGAGCTCGGCAGCGCGTGGCGAGAAAATGAACTAACAGTAATACTGGTGTTATTAACTGTAGCTTTAAGTTAGTACTATTTCAAAATTGAACTAGCAGTACTAACTTGGAGTTAGTACTGTTTGTTCAAAACACCCCTTAAAAACCATTTTTCTTTTAAGCTAATCAAAAACAGATTATCAAATAACGAATTAAAACACTTATAAGTGACTTTTAATCAAGAATAAGCACTTAAATAAGCTGAATTGGCCTAGCAGTATTAATTCAAAACTAACAGTATTAACAAATAAACTAACAGTACTAACAGAGAAAGTGATTCAAACTACTTTTAAACTAACAACTAATCAAGATAAGCACTAAACATTATGATAAAGCATAAATAAGCAAATATAAGTAATAAATAAGCACAATAAGCACTTCTGCAGTAAATAAGAAATGTAAGAAAAAGAGAGAGACTTACAAAACCCTTGCTCAAAACAGGGTAAAACAAAGAGTCTACAAGCTCTAACTTGTATAAAACAAGCTAGTGAGAGTCCATAAGCCCATCCAGAACTGGCTTATCATCCATAAAGTAAGCTGTGGTGTATTTGAGAGTGATTTTTGTAATTTTCTCTTAACTACTTAACTTTTTAGTTTTACTTAATTAAAGCAGCTTATAAATAAGCTGTACTGATAGCTTTTTGAACACAAAACAACACAATTAAGAAACTTAGCACTTGGAATTGTAAATTGACTTAAAACCTCAAACTTGTATTAAAACTTGAAAGTGTTACAAAGCTGAAAGTGAAAGCTGTAAATGACTTAAAACAAACTGAAAGATAAGCTAAATTATTTTAAGATTAAAAACTAACTAGTTACTAAGATGCCTCAAAGGCTTACAAAAGGCTCTATTTATAGCCGAAGTCTTCATCTCTTGGACTTGCAGCTTGTGCTTCTTTTGTGAGAGCAAAAACCAAGTGTGCTTGTTGTGTGAGGTGATTCTAAAGCAAATCCCAGCCTTCAATTTCTTTTGTGCTTCTTTGGAGTCAATCACAGCCATTGAAAACACTTGGGAATGGAGAGGGATTGCCAACATGGCATTTATACAACTGGGGGGGGGGGGGTTAGTAGGGTGGATGAAATGATTTTGGCTAGGGTGTCGAGTGGTTTTTGCAGGGGAGAGGAATGGGAGGACATCCAAGTTGTAACTGGGTTTTGTTTGGGGCGGGAAAGAGGGCTTTTGGGTAAGTAGGCAGTTTTGTCCCCTCAAGTTATATAACTTGAATGCAATCTTTGCCCCTTTTGCAATTTTGACCCTTGTCTTTTAATTCTTGTAATACAACTTGAGGTTTGGTAATTTTTAGTCCCTCAAGTTGTATTTTCTTCACTTGGTTGACCTTTAACTTTGTCCTTTCCATTCCGTGCTTGGTTTTGTTTGGTTTTGGCTTTCTTTTTGGTCCTGCTCTTGAATATCCGTTCCTGCACAATACAAATGCAAAACATACAAATACGATGTATTTTGGTACGTTTTTAGTCGTTTAAGTCCGTTTAGAATGGAAAATGGTATGTGTAATTAAGCACATACCACGCCATAAAGCGGGCTATAGCGTGATTTTTTTTGAAGCTTTAAAAAATTTCATGGATTTGAGCTTATTTACAAGTATTTATGCTTTGGGTTGTATGGGATTCGGGCTTAGTAACTCCGTTACTCAATTTTAAGCCTAGTAGCTAACTAATATTGACCACGATTATAAATATTTTTTGCCGCCTTAAGTCACGCCTTAAAAACGCTATGACGCAACGCCTCACGCTAAAGCTTGAGGCTTGGCTATGCCGCTACGCCACGCTTCACGCTATTTATAACCTTGAGTCCACCTAATAGAGAATTTGTTGATGAGATGATTACTACCATAGATCTGGTAGATATCGACACCTTCTCAGCAAATCAAGTTAAATTAATTTTAACCAACTATGTGGGTTACGATAAAAACTCCCCAACGTTTCTTTATATAAAGAAACCTAATTGTAGTCTTGATTCATGTCTTGTACCATTTGAAGATGCTATACAAGAGCGGGACACGATACTCATGTATGCTCATCATAACCGCCTACATGTGTACGTGTCTCGGGTGGAGCTATCCCCACTCGTCGTTGCAGAGCTGTTCCGTGATGAGACAAACAAAAGGGAGAATCAAGGAAAACCCTCTTGTGCAAAAAAGTTATTTGACTAGTTACTAAGAAACAATTTTTAATAATTGTTTGTAGCATGTAATGTCCTTGTTCTAGTGTGTAACAATAAAATAATTGATATATTGAAAAAACAATATGATGGGTACAACTTTACCATTCGCAATTAGTATATATATACCAGTATATATATACCAGTATACAACTCCATATTTTCAACAAATTCATTTCAATTAACATTTCTTACATTCCAAAGATGTCGACTTCATCAAATACTACTTTCGAGTTCGATGTAAACCACAACGGAGAATTTAAACTCAACCCCCTAACATACCAAGATGGTTCAGTACTAAATATTCATGTTTTTCAAATGGATTTTGAAGATATGGTTAGCTATCTAAAATGGAAAATACCAAGAGGATTCACTACTCTTTATTACATGTTGCCACCATACTACACGTTATCAGGTATGAAACAAATTAAGAATGATTATCATACTAATGTTATGTATGACATTGCAAAAGTTGCTGGGAAGCTTACAGATTTTTGTTGCTCATACTCCCATAGATTTAAGCACGGTGTTGATTCCAAACGATGGTTCTTTCAAAAAATCATTAGCAGGTGTCATTTATGAAGAAACTAAAATAAAACTAGAAGAATCACTCAAGTATCTACATCAAATGCAGAAAAGAAAGAATAAAAAGTTCGATTACTATGGCTTATGAGTGAACAGGTTTTATAAACAAAACAAAAACCTCATACACCCTACAACGCAAAAAAACTTTTTCAATTGTGGTTCATAATATGGTCAGTCTGGTGCTCGATTGAAATGAATAAACACGATGTACGTCAAATGGTGGAACATTATCAACATCAACCTTCGAAGAATGAAACTAAGCAATCGGAAACAATATTTTGTTTAAATAATTTGGGTACAAAAACATTCATGATCTTTATATAAAATACCACACAATGATTTTCAATAACCGATAATCTTAGAAACAACTATGATATGCATGTCCATGTTTGATATATTCAGCGCAGAACAAATGAAATCTACATTGCCAAATTTTGTCAATTTTATTATACACAAATAACATTTTCACCAAATGCTAAGCTTGTAGAAATATGACCCATGACCATAACTGTCATTCAAGTGAAAATGAAGGCATTATAAGCAGGAAACACAAAATGATTACACTTCCGACCAAATGGTTGAATGGGCGGAACAAGAACACATTGAATACGAGGAAACCAAATGTATCATGTTCCCCGAAGATAATCTACATGCGTCTAATGCTTGATTCACAACAATAGATCAAAGGAAGAATCATTCGGAGGTATCATTTCAGAAGAACTTAAAAAACAACAAGATGAGTCACTAAGCTATCTACATCAAATGCAGAAACGGAAAAATAAAAACAAGTTCAACAACAACATTTGAAGAATCATTTGTAATAATATCATGTAACTCAATATGTATTAACAATGTCTTTTCAATGTAACAATTTTTGTTCCTCTCTTTATTAATTAAAACAAGTGAATGACAGTTTGTTAACGGCGTGTCGAATAAAATGACAACTTATCACATATAAATAGTACGATATATGATCATGTTTTTTGACTGTTTCAGTCTCTACACAGGAACCTCAATGCTAATGCCCCTATACTCAACTATCTACATCTACACATAAGAAACTTGTCTCTTCATACACATCACTTCTTCTCTCCACTAACAAACTAACAATGCTAAGGAGAATGAACACGGTCAACAATTTTTTAAAACTACAAAGGGAGATTCAAGCTGAGGAAACACTAGCACATCAATTGTTAGGCAACTTAACACGTTATACAGAGGAAATGCATATCCGTTCGTTACAAATAACAAGGTTGCAAACTCTGCCTACAACAAGCCGTAATACCTACGGATTACATGCTTTACTAATGACACTTGAAGCAGATATCCGTACCACAAACATCATTCTACGAACAAGACAACAATTGTTAAGGAGCATTTCTGCAAAGCAAAACTTCGTTAACAATTACATGGCAATATAGATTATAAAATTTTGTTGCTAAGTACCACAAGGCCAACCATGTGTGTTGCTGTTGTTTGCTGTTGTTTTGTTTCCAGTTATGTTAAATAAGGTTGCCAATAAAATAGATTGTATGGGTTTTATTGCTATGTAAAAGTTTTTCAATATAATATATGAATCAAAAACTTTATATTCAATAATGCATCAAAAAAAGTACTCACTAACATGATGTCTATCCCTGCAATTTCACGTGATACAACAGATTTGACAACACAAATTTTTTAACTGTAACATACAAGACAACTCAATGACAATGCTGTCTATCACTTCAAATTACACGCGATTTACTAAAGTATCTGTCAAGTAATTGACTATAAATAGACACATATTTTAAGCACTCTTACTCACAAACATTTTTATCCTTCACACAACTTATTAATTTTATCTTTTCATTTTCTACCATGGCTACTAACCCAGAAAACGTTAGGTTAAGACTATCCTTATGAAAACTAACAGAAGCAAATGATGAAGAAGCTATTTGGAGGAACAAATTTTTAGCCTTGATGCAGACCGATATCGATTAGTTTACAGATCGTAAGATTGAAATTAACATCTCTGTTTTGCCAGATCACGCACTTGTCCGACTATGGAAAGTACGGCCCTATGGATGCATGACCGGGGCGGACATGAAAAAAATAATGTTAACTTTCAAAGCGTCAGGATGAAGTTGCTAAGGAGCCATGGAAGAAAAACGTCAAATGATGGCGGAACTACTAAAGACATGTGATATGTGTTTAATTACACATACCATTTTCCACTATAAACGGACTTAAATGACTAAAAACATACCAAAAATACATTGTATTTGTATGTTTGCATTTGTATTGTGTGTCAAAGGACACCTGATAACAAAGAAAAAAAAAAAGAAAGCCAAAGACAAACAAATCCAAGCACGGAGTGGAAAGGGCAAAGTCAAAAGTCATCAAAATGAAGAAAATACAACTTGAGGGGCTAAAACTGCCAAGTCTAAAGTTGTATTACAAAGTTATAAGAAAGGAGGGACCAAAACTGCCAACCGGGCAGAGATTACAATTAAGTTATAAGACTTCAGGGGACCAAACTGCCAACTTGCCCTAAAAGCCCTCTTTCCCGCCCCAAACAAAACCCAGTTACTACTTGTATGTCCTCCCATACTTCTTCCCTGCAACACCCTAGCTAAAATCATTTCATCCACCCTACTAACCCCCCCCCCCAGTTGTATAAATGCCATGTTGGCAATCCCTCTCCTTTCCCAAAGCATTTTCGATGGCTGAGATTGTCTCCAAAGAAACTCAAAAGAAATCAAAGGCTGGGATTTACTGAAGTTTCTCCTCACACAACTAGCACACTTGTTTTTATCTCTCCAAAGAAGCACAAGCTGCAAGATGAAGACTTGGGCTATAAATAGAGCTTTTTTGTAAGCCTTGAAGGCAACTAGTTTTAATTTTTAATATAACTTAGCTTATTTCAAGTCATTTACAGTTTTTACTTCCAAGCTTTGTAACACTTTCAAGTTTTAATGCAAGTTTGAAGTTTTTAAAGTCAAGTTATACAATCCAGTGTTTTAAGTTTCTTTAATCATATGTTTTGAGTCAAACAGTTCTCATCACAGCGTTACTCATATGAGGCTGTTTTCATTCAAGTGAAAATAAAAAGTTAAGTAGATAAGAGGAAAAACATAAGTATGCACTCTCAAATATAACCACAGCTTATGTCATGGATGATAAAGCCAGTTCCTAGTGGGCTTTATAGACTCTCACTAGCTTGTTTAATACAATCAAGAGCTTGTAGACTTTTTGTTTAACCCCTGTTTTGAGCAAGGTGGTGTAAGTCTCTCTCTCTTTTCTTATTGATTGTAGAACTGCTTATTTGTGCTTTATCTGTATGTTTAGTGCTTATTTTGCTTAGTACTGTTAGTTTACTTGTTAAAACTGTTAGTTATAAGTTAATACTGGGCTGATTGACTGGTTTGGGTGCAGGTACTAACTGTAAACTACCAGTACTAAACTCCAATGTAGTACTGCTGAGTTCATTTTTGAGTTTGTGCAGAGTAAAGTGTAACATATTTACTACACGTGGGGGGAGCATTGAGGGCTGAGACGGAAGTTTGGGGGGGGGGTGAGCGGGGGGGATCGGTATAAACGAGAGAGTTAACGTTTGTTCTCATTTAGCTTACACGAGCTTATTGATTGTCAGCTTGTTAAATTTCCTTAGCTTTTTAGAGTTGATTAAACCATTTTCCTTTACAGTTGCGAGAGAGTAGAGAGAGAGCGATATTCTTCCTTTTTAAGCGAGTTCTTGCACGCGAGAGAGCACAGTTTAGTTTTCTACTTATTTATAATTATAGTTTATTCTAGTTGCTTATTCCAATACTAAGTGCTTATTAAGGTTAGGTGAACTCTGTTTTAGCTTTTTGCTATTTATTAATTCTCTAAGCTTGTTATAGCCTAGCAGTACTAACCTTAACTAACAGTACTAACTTTAGCCTAGCAGTACTAAACGTCCCAAGTTAGACTGTTAGTTAAAACTGTTAGTACTCTGGTTGTAGTACTAGTTATGTTTATCTTGTTTTAATTAGCTTAATTTGTTTTTTTTGTAATTGCTTATTTTAGAGTTAGGTTAGCTATTTGATATTCTTTAGTTTTATTTGAGCTTATTTGTGCCTATAGTTTAAAGTTTTAAAGTGTTTTCTGGTCATTCCCCTAGTTTCTATTCCATTGTTCCAAGCTTATTTATCTTTGCTTGTTTTTATGTGCTCATTGCTTATTTTCGTCAGTTTTTAAGTGGCCAAATCATTCCTTGTGACATTCAAACACAAATCATCGATCGTATTGCGATTTTTCCATTCAAGCCTCGTTGGGACATAACGACCCGGGAACACTCTATACTGCTTCCGGTTTCATTGATCTCGCGTGGTTTCGTCCCTTGGTGTATTTATATCATATATAGATAGGTTCTAAGGGGTGAGTTTGCGCGAGTCAAATTTTGGCGCCGTTGCCGGGGAGGCTTTGAAACGATTTCGTTACGTTAGGGAAATTTTATTTACATATGTGAATAATTTATCTTCTATAAAACATAAAAGTACAAAAATATTTTTATTTTCTTTTACTAGTATAATTATCATCTAAAAACAAAAGAAAAAAACCAAAAATATAAAACATTGTCCATAAAAAGAAATAAAATTCACAAATTGGTAAAAATACCAAAATATAATATTCTCAATTGAGGTATTATCATAATAACTTCCGGTGAACTTATTGGTTCCCAACTCGAATCAAAGATTTAAAACTTACCATTTGTGTCTCTTAACGATGTACGATTACACCTTGAAACGTTTAACAAACTACAAAAGTGGGTATTAAAGGAGGTTGTATCCTAGGAACTACGACCTCGAAAAGAGAAAATAAGCTGCGCGCTATTCCTTACTTCTCCGCACACCTGTGCGTTATCAGATTTGAGAGCTACCCGTGGAAGTAAGTAGACTATGGGGTCAATTTGTCTAGTTTTAGGTTTCCTTCCTGTTTTAAAATAGATTGTGAATAAACTAAAAAACCAAAAATACTCTTCTTGTTCTCTATTTTAGTGCATGCGCACTCGTTCTAAAGCTCGTCGTCTACAACAACAACAACAAGTTTCTCAACATCTTGTTGAAACTCCCAAAAATACGATGGCTCAGTCTCCCACCCGAAGGATTACTAGAACTGCAATTTTTTCCTGAAATTGAAGCATCCAAAATTTTGAGATCAAGCATGGGTTTGCTAACTCTAGTCCAGAACAAGCAGTTCTTCGGAACATGACAAAGAGTACCCACATTCCCACATTCCGTTCCTTTCAATAAAATCACCTCGACTTTGAGATATCCTAATGTCCCGACTACATCAATTAAGTTGATGCTTTTCCCTTTCTCTCTCGAGGGGGCAGCCCGGATATGGCTTGAAAAAGAACCCCCTCGATCAATTCAAACATGGGATGATCTCGTTGCTAAATTCATAAATCAGTTTTTCCCACCTTCTAAAACGACAAATCTTCGGAACGAAATTACCAATTTCAAACAAAGATTTGATGAGTCGTTTAGTGAGGCTTGGGATCGATTCAAAGATCTTCTCCCGCCTGTCCACATCATGGATTCTCGAGCTTCCCAAACTTGATACATTTTACAACGCCTTACAGATGAGAGCGCATGATCAAGACTCTTTGAACTCCGCCGCAGGTGGTAACTTTTTGGACAAAAGGCCCGCTGATTGCTCCAAGGCATCATTCGAAAGCAAATTCCAAAGTTCCGTAACTCCCAGAAGCACAAGCCATTGTTGCTAAAGTATAGTACGACGCTTCCACCTCCGGTGTATCACCCGATTTTGCTGAATAGAAAGATATGTTAGAAGCTCTACTTCTCGACAAGCAGACAACTCCATTTCCAATTCCAGCTCCCGCTCAAACCTAAAAAAAAAAAAACAAAAAAAAAAAAAAAAAAAAAACCGACAAAAAACCAAAAAAACGAAACAAAAAAAAAAAAAATAAAAAAAAAAACCAAAAAACCGAAAAAAAAACCGGAAAAAAACACAAAAAAAAACAAACGGTGGAAAAACAAATCTAAAAAAAAAAAAAACGGGGGAAAAAAAAAAAAAAAAAAAAAAAACCAAAAAAAAAAAAAAAACAAAAAAAAAAAAAAAGAAAACACGGGGGAAAAAAAACGGGGAAAACAAAACACAAAAAAAAAAAAAAAAAAAACAAAAAAGATAAAAAAAAGAAAAACAAAAAAAAAAAAAAAAAAAAACCACTGAAAAAAAACGGGGGGGAAAACACAAAAACAAAAACAACAAAAAAAAAAAAAACAAAAACACGAAAAAAAAAAAAAACCAAAAAATAACAAAAAAAAAAAAAAAAAAAAAAAAAAGAAAAAAAAAAAAAAAGAAAAAACGAAAAAACGGTTGAGCAAAGTTGGTTACCTGCGGTGGTGCCGCACTCATAGTGCTGACGAATTATCTGGCTATCCGATAGCAACAATTACCGAGATAAACATCCAAGAAATACGCTCGCAAGCAGCCGCAGCCAATTTCAACCAAAGAAATTCCCGGTTACCGTCCGCCACGAGGCGAAACCAATTAGACACCCGGTTTTCCTCCATGCCACACAACAGCCAAGCCAACAATCAGAATCGTTGGAACAAAACCAAAACCGTGAATGGCTACAACCAAGGGTCAAATTCAAGCGACCCCACAGGTTCAACAAACATGCACAATGTTATCAACCCCCGGTTAATCAACACCCAACCCAGGCTATACCAAGCTCCAGCTCATCAAGCTTCGGGGTGTCCAAAAACTGATTTGGAAGCTAGTGGTGTCAGAGGCTAGGAGTGGGATGGGGCGTGGGTTATGGCAAAAACAATGGGGGGCAGAAACCAAATGTCCCAAGCATAGACCGAGCTTGCTCACCAAACGGGTCGTAAATGTCGCCAACAATGCTTCTACTTGGTTCAAGGTTCGGGTTCTCGGTTCTAGCACACCGTTGCTGAACGCCGGGAAGGTGAGTTGAAAGCAATCACCACCGATAAGCGGTGTTGTCATATGATTGGTACCATCAAATTCCACCTCCGGTGTGTGGAAGTTGATACTGAGGTGACAATAGGACAAGGACGGTCTTCCTAACGGGGAAGTACCAAAACGTCCCAAGCCTCCAATAGTCATGTTGAATGAACCAGTTGTCATGGCCTAGATCGCAAAGACGACTTTACCATATCCATCTACGGTGTAAACAAGGGGGGGGTGGGGAGAAGAAATCCGCAAAAAGGACGACCTTGTTAGCTTTGAAGATTCCCATGGGGGGGGGGAAAATTGTTCGGAATCTCGGGGCACGTTCGAGCTAATGCTGTTCGAGATGCCCTGCCAACTGCGCGCGTCTCGCGCTAAGGTGGCTCCAATGGGCTGAAAGCTTTTGAAACAACAATGACAAGATCTTGGAATTAACCAAAACACCGATAAATGAAAATTGCTCGCAGTCATCCTACAAGACATTTCCCGAGAAATAGGAGACCCTGGTAGATTTCTGATACATGTGATTTCCCAGATTGGATGAATGCTTGCCAGGGGGGGGGGGGGGGGGGGGGCCGATCGCGGTGCAAGTCATCATTCTTCATGCCACTCGTTTGTGTTGAAAATCTTATTCGCCTTGGGGGGTCATAACCAAAACGTAGATGGTACTGGGGGAGGGGCGTGAGGGGGTGAGTGCACACATTAAGATAAATCTCATCTTTCCTCCATAACCTGGGCAGTGAGCGCGAAGAGTTGTTTTTGTGAAGTTGGAACAGGGTTGCGAGGATATGTTGACTAGAAAATTAGGTGAGTTGAACAGATGTTGGCCTGAACACTTTTGCAGTGTAACATTGATTTTTGGTTGTAAGAGTTGATTATTCACAAGTGGATTTGATTTGATTGTGGGTGATGGAGGCACACACACACACACACGGTAAACTGGTGTCATGGAAGTGTAAGTTTTGAATTAGATTGTTTAGTGTATGAGATTTGAGCAAGTGTAATATAGTGTATTATGTGATTGTTAATTGAGCTGAATAGATTATTTGATTGAAGTATATTGTATTGGATTATTTAATTTAGGGTTTTTACAATTGGTTTTGTGTTTTATTTTTGGTATTAAAATGATTTTGTCACACACAGAATGATTTTTTTTTGGTGATGGTGTTGTGTGGGTTTGATGGTATTGTGGTTTAATTTAAATCATGACCATAATGATATTTTTGAAAGTCGAATAGTGGAGTTTGATGGGTTGGTGAGGTTGTCCTGGCAATGAGGCATTGCCACGTGTTTTTTTGTGATTGGTGAAGGTGTATGAAAACGAATTGATTGTTTAAAAAGGAGCGGGGGTGGGAATTTTTGGGATTGGGTTGTTGTAAAGATTGGGCGGGAAAAGTTGTTACAGCTGTTAGTTTGTTACGATAAAAGCGGGGTTCAGTTTGAAGGTTTGGAGATTTAGCACTTTTGGTCCTTGTGAATCACACCGCCCTTTTCTAGTTATAAACAAGTTTCTGAAATTGCAATTTCACCCCTTGTTGTTCTTTCTCTCTATCTTTCTTTATTAAACACACTTTCAACTCTTGGCAACTTTGGTCCTTGAAACTTCTATTTTCCAAATAAGCCCTTGAATCTTTGAACACTTGACATAACTAGCCCCTTGACTTTATTTTGAGGTCCTTGACTTCATTGTTTCTTTCTTTGACTGTGTCGGGCTGATCCGGCTGTGATCTCTGGCTGATTTCTCACTCTTGCTCTTGACTCTTTGTCTTTTTCCCGTTTCTTGTCGGTTTTTGATCGTTTTTGCTTCTTTTTGTCTTTTCAATCCTTTCCTGCACAATTGGACACAAAAGCACACATTTTCTATTCTTTTGGCATTTTATTGGCTTTTATTTGGCAAAATCCCGGGTAAATTAGTATACAATTAAGCAAATATCAAAATTCCCCAAACTAAAGGATTGCCGTGTCCTCACGCAATGTTATGAAGTGTACACTTTGTAAACTAAGAAGTTTCCAAAATGCCCTTGTTTAGAACCTTTTATGAATCACCTTTTAAACAATTTTCACTTTTCTCAACATTTAATCTCATG
>BQNB010058966.1:6309-37537 GCA_026074375.1 Tanacetum coccineum | reverse complement strand
ACTAACAACACTTTATCCTTAAACCACGAATCATCCCTTTTCCTCTTTGGTTTGGTGCACTGTTTGGACATGTGGCCTTACCCTTTGCAGTTATAGCAAATAACCGTTCTTTGTTTTTCAAAATTGTTTCCACTTGCTCTCGGAGTATAAGTCCTTGAAGTACCTGTAGCTACAGAAGTTTGTCTCCCCTAAATTGGTTGTAATGTTACTCTTCCATTATTAATGGTAGCTTGTTGCCTAGGGTTTGATGAGTTTCTCAGCTGGTTATTGGTAGTGGGATAACGGGAAGTGAAGACAGCAGTCAAAAATGACATCATGTGATTGATGGCATCAATGGGATCATCTCCTTTCTAGAACACTGGAACAAGTATTGGTAGGGTTTGACGAGTTTCATAAACCACATGCTCATACTCAAGCTTGCAAAGTCAATCATTCAACGTCAAGATAGTTGATTCTAATCTTCCCCACCATCAAAGAGCCTCAAAGTCAAATAAAGAATCATCAATTGGGGAGGTTGTTAGACTTATAATCACATATGTCAAACAAGAATGTAACAAGTATGAGCATGTTGGTCAAGAGCACAAGTTGATCAAGGAAGTCAAATCAAGATGATTTAAGTCAAGAAGATGATGCAAGATAACGATCTCAAGAACTCAAAGTCAAAAGATAAAGGCTCAAAATCGAGATCACAAAGCATGAATGAACAAAGCCATTACAAACAAACAAGACCATAACAAGCAAAGCATAAACGCTCAAACTCATATCTTCAATGTCATCGGTGTACAGAGGATTTTGAAGAAAAGAGACCTAACATTGGGGAGATTGTTAGCCCTTAAATATATTAAGTCAAACAAGAATGTTATCGTTTTAGAAAGTCAAACTTGGTCTTGTATTGTAATAGCAGTCGGGTTCAACAGGCTTGGATAGTAATCTAATATGTCCGTGTTTTCGTGCTCAAAGTACCAAGTTAATCCAAGCCCGACCTTTAAGAAAGCCCAAGTGCAAGATACAAGGTCTGGGTATAAATATCCCTTCACCACTCTTGGTGGAAGGGTTGTTGGTTATATTTGCTCACACATTTTTGTAACTCACCATTCCTCTAATCTAGTTTGTTCTCCTCTCTACTTTTTCTCTCTCTAAATATCTCTTATTTTTCTTGCTTATTGGTGCTTATTAAAAAGTTGTGTTTGGATTATAGCATGGGATAACATATGGGTCTAGCGACTAATATGGCGCCACCCCGAGACTCTAACAGCATCTCAACGTAAACTTATACCACTGACAACTCCATGGTCACACCACACCGACTTCTCAAACATGAGCGCGCGTCGCGATCATCACAGCTTAATCGTCACAAAGTAACAACAACATCATATAACTCTTTATGCACACTTCTAATCACTAGATCTTCAACGTATTCACTCTAGTCGCGCGTTAAACGCAACTCGATCAACTTTCTACTCTTCTTACACACCACCACATCACGACTACACTCATAGAACCTATTCTTAGCATGTATATGCACCCCAAACGAGACCCCTAACTGAAAGGTGCGCCATACCTCTAACTGTTACTACTTGGTCTAGCAACTGTCAACCAGTTTTATCATCGCGCGCGCATAATTTCACAAACACTTTACTCTCTTCTATGCGCGCGCACTACACAAAGATCTAATATCAAGCACACAGCACATCGATCCGCAACGACATGCGCTCGTAGTCTACGGTCCCCACTAGTCACTTCCACAGCGCTACACCGATCGTTACACAGATCACCATCTTACAGGCTCGAAGCAATTTTACGCATATCGACACTACTCTATACCAAATCTCTAATGGTCATTAGCTCGCTCGCGTCTTATATAACGCCTGCGAGCTCGCACGATATCTTACAAAAGCGCGAACACTCACAAACGCTACAGACAACTACTCACGTCTTCTACCTGCAGAGGCACTCACATCTACATTGCTCACACTTAGAGACCACCATAGGAGCATCACTACGATCAAGCGCATCATCAAAATAACGAAACTAACTTGTGACCATTTCAAACTTACAGACACTGAATTCACACATTAAATCTACTTTCTCTTATCATCTCAACTAGAGACTCTATACACATGTAGTACAGTGAGACGTAGTCCCACGATGTCTCGAAAGCTAAATATATAGGTCGATTATCAGCGTTCTTTGAGTCACTACTATATCTATGAGAGACATGACTGATCATATTCTGACACATGTGTACAGTGTGATAGAGTTTGTGAGCGTAATCTGTTCAAGTTCTATGTGATATCTGTTTATTATGGACATTCAAGACATTGCTTCTTCTACATACTTGCATCTTTTATTAGAGATCTGTTGCGTCTCAACATTAGATTGAAACATAGTCTAGTCGGGTTGATTGATGAAGGGTGAGTACCTAGCACTGATGATTCAGCAATCATTCTAATGACTTGTTTCTTACTATATAAGGATACGTCACGTGGTCATGTTTCAGGAATCGCAGATGTCAAGGCAGTGAGTTTATTTTGGATAGTGTCCTGTCTGTGGTAGTTGTGAGTGGTGTAGCGTGTTACTTCATGTGTATTTGACAACACTAACACAGTTAGGAACAGTGCGACGTGGACTCAAGATATTGGTGATCTAACACACTTAGGTGGTCACTGAGATCTAGTATAGAGGTACAGAGTGTGACGCATGAGGGGTGGGAGTAGTGGGGTGGATAGGGTTTGAGATGTTTATATGGAGATGGAATATTTGTTTGTTTATGTTTTAAGATCTGATTTCTGAGAGTGGCTTGGTTTGTTTAGATCTAGTATGATAATGACTCTTCTAAGATGAGTTATTTATTGCTGGAGTCATTTCATTTAGGAGAGGTGATTAGACACAGATAGGATGGATAGTATTATGGAACACAGTTGGAATGGGGTGTAGTGATCTAGAGATCTCTTGGAGTTGATCTCTAGTGATGCATGTATGCATTTCTGCAATCTGTGTATGGATCTAGGATAGGAGTGTTAACTATGTTACAGGGATAATGTGATATATATACAGATCTATCATAGTTGTTGGAGTGATTTATGACTGTGGGATCTGATAGAGATCATCACGGCGACATGATTGTGAGACACAGATACTAGGTGTAGAGAGTTAGGGATGATCAGTACCTCTACACACGCTTGTTTGGACATGCGTGTAGGGCAGTCTGTTAGTCAGTATATTTGAGCAGTGTAGCGATCTTGGATCGTCTAGACACAAGAGATGGGTGGGATCAGAACGATTAATCACACGAGGTTATGACGTGGAGATAGGTGGACTGTTACTTCACTAGAGGATACGGGGATCAGTGAATAGTACTCACTGTGTGATTTTTCTGATTACAGTGTTCTGCATGGGTTATAGACTAGTTGTTTGTATGTCAGTATACGGCATGTGTGTGGGTTGAAGATTGGTGATGTGTTAATGGTTGTGAAATTTTAATATTTTGTTTTGTGTATTTAGATATAATTTGGGAATTGTTTAAGTGGATTTTATATTCCGTTCGACTGTGTCAAGACTTGTGTGATGAATTTGCCAAAATCAGCATGACGAGTTCGAGATGAGCATGATGGGTGAACTTAACTTCTTCCTTGGATTACAAATTAAACAAATGGAAGATGGTATATTCTTTAATCAATCTAAGTATATTAAAGAAATGATTAAGAAATTTGGTCTAGAAGATTCTAAACTAATGAAAACCCCCATGTCATCCGATACTAAACTCACGAAAGATGAAGAGTGTGCGTCGGTAGATAGTTCCAAGTATCGAGGCATGATAGGTAGTTTATTATACCTAACAGCAAGTAGGCCCGATACCATGTTTAGTGTCTGCCTTTGTGCCCGCTTTCAAGAGGCTCCTAAAACCTCTCATCTTGAAGCGGTTAAGCGTATCTTCTGATACATTAAAGGCACTACGCACTTAAGATTATGGTATCCTAAGGGGACCGGCATAGAAACCGTAGTATATGCTGACTTTGATCATGCGGGAGATTATATAGACCGAAAAAGCACTAGCAGTATTTGTACGTTCGTGGGATGTTGTTTGACATCTTGGTTCTCGAAGAAACAAACCGCTCTTGCTATATCCACTACCGAAGCCGAATATGTAAGCGCCGGAAAGGCATGTCAACAAGCACTATGGATGAAACTGTAACATTTATGATTTTCACGTATTGTACGACTCTTTAATGTCAACAATTTACTTTAGCCCGATACGCGTTTACTTTTATGACTTAGCAAAAACCCGGATGCAACATTTCTCGTACCAAACACATCGAAATACGTCACTACTTTCTTCATGATAATGTCCAGAAATGACATATCTCAATAGAAATAGTGCCGTTCATCAAACAACATCCCGTCAACTTCTTACTAATACCCTTAACTGTGGAATCATTTTCTATCTAGTCATGGTTAGAATGTTGGAACGCATTCATAAACCTTATGTGTTCCGCTTACTCTTTTTCTAGTTTTGATTCTAGTCCGTGTTCTATTTCGTGTCGTGGCAACTTGAATACTTCATCCGAACAAGATTCGTTGTCAAGATTGAGTTTTTAGGGCAGATTCTGAGTTGTGTTTGTGAGGTCAAAAACCATAACAAAACGTCTTTTTAATTGATGGGCTTGATACTGTAGCATGTTCATGATGTTTATGATTTTCTGGAATTTTTCGAAGTGTTTAAATGGGTATGCTCAAGCTAAACTTTTTGAAAGTTGAATCAGGTCATATTATGAACACTTTGTGATGTTGAATTTTTATAAAATTGTTAGACTCGTTATTATTTTTTTCTAAAAAATCATAGAAGCTCACAACTCATTAGGAAGCTATGGTATGTAAGGAAAAGAAATAATTAGGTGTTTAAGTATTTTATTTAGAGTTATCTTGTGACTATAAAAAAGGGATAAAATGCAGAAAGCTGAGAAGTAAGGTTTGTGAGGTAATTTGAGGTTAGCAATTATGAGGAGTATATAGAGAGTTGAATTAGGATAGGATATAGATTATCCATCATTGTGATTGTTATGTCGACTTGGGTGTGTGACCTAATCGATGGTAACATATGTGTAGTATTATTTTGTTTAGATTCTTTGCAAGGTTAATTGAAGAGTTTGAATTTGCTTTGCATCGAGGTGAGTTTTACAGTCTCGCTTTTTACTTATTTTGGGATGGAAATGATGCAAAACTGTTTTTGAATTATGAACTGTGATATGTGTTTTTAAGTGTCGAACTATATGGTTGCTTTGTGCTATTGCTATGTGATATTGATTGTGGTAAGGCATGTGCATTTTGAGAATGGCATGGCCTAGTGTGAACCCGAACGGACTTAGCTAGTCAAGTGGGTTAGTCTTGCGCGGAGATAGATTGTGGGACGGAGGGGTACGATCCACCCCAAATAATTGTGAATTTTGGTTTGTGATAGAATAGCCATGCATATATGTTCGTAAATAATGTTTTTGTTGATCGCGGTGTCATATGTGTGTCTTAAACTTGTAACTCTGACCAACAATTATGTTGACGTTTTAAGCATCATTTTCAAGTGAGCAAAACGTGTGAAAAGTTAGGAAGAGAAGTTAGCTGGACCATAGGCTTGCATGCGGAGTCTATGATTTATTTGTTTTAGTTATCAATTGAACTTTTCATATTTTGTTCTTCATGCATTATATGTTGGATTTTTGTTTTGGGCGTTGTCATAACACGCTTTGATTTTAGAGTTTAATAAATGTCATTTTTAGTTTTCTCTATTTTGACGCCTTGTGTTGTGATGATGCCTATTGATCATGCCTTGCGATTTCGCCTTGGCGGGGTGTGACAGATTGGTATCAGAGCCAAGGTTATAGAGAACTAAATGGATTGACTTAGACTATAACTAGGAACCTTCATATAGATACATTTAGGAACTACGTGCTTGTGTGTACGTATGTATAATATTATATATATATATTTATATATATATATATATATTTATTATTTATATATATATATATATTATATATTTTATATATATATATATAGATATATTATTTATATATATTCTTGAAGGTCCATTGCGGATTCGTTTACTATTTTGTAGTAAGAATATATTTTTATAATATATATATATATAGATTATATATGCTAGGTATTTATTATCTTCGTCGCCAATGTAGATGATGGAGTGCTTTTAACTCTTCCTATATTTATTGAGTTTCTGTCTCCCTCAAAGCATAAGTTTCGTTGGGGAATCATGCGTTCAACTGGGATTAAGCGTTATATCGACCCAATTTCTGGCTGTAAGATACGGCGTACAAACCGTAAGTGTCGTATACCCATCGACTTACATCCGTGTAAAGTGGAAGAGAGAATGACTATGAAGAAAGTAGGTGACCAAATGATTGGAGTGATTTGGAGAAGAAGGATCGACAAGGAAGGAAATGTTTCTAGGTTCCAAGAATACCACACATCGGATGAAGAAGGAAGAGAGCTGTGTGAGCACCCTCCTTACAACAAATATGGATTCGTCGATCATACACATAAACTCCCAAGAGAAAGACCAAAGGAACCAGTTCACATTATCATACCACCATAAGAAGGCAATATGATGGATGGTTGACTGAGGATGCTAACGATTCAGACCTTGAGTCTACGGCTAGTAATCAACTCATGAGCTTGACGATGGAAGACACTGGAGGGAGCTGAGTTCGACCTCGACCCGACTATTCGTGCAATCGATTTGATTTAGGATGTTTAGTGTTTCTTTCTATCGTTTGAACCATGTTAGGAATATGTTATTTTCGGATTTATGATTATTAATGTGGAAGTGGTTTTAGGATTTATTTTTGTGTGTATATGCTTATTAAATGGGTTTATGTGTAGCTATGATGTGTTGATTTCAAGAAGTGTTTTTTAGAAGCGATGTACACGCGTGAAAGAGGGCATTCTATTATTAAGGTGTACAACATAATTTACATGAGCCACACAAAATGGACTTGCAAGTGTGATTACATGTAATTGGTGTTGACACATATTGGTTGGTTATGCTTGTACGTATATAGTATTATGGGAATAGTAATATCATGGGATATGAAATCCATAGTATATCGTCGAATATATATAATCTATGTCTTAGCAGAAACATGGTTCAAATACGACAATCTGACAACCCTCCTGATGTCGTGGAAATCATTGCTCAACAACTTCAGAACATCATCCCGAACATCGTAATCTCTCAAGTAACTAACAACATCAACAATGCCAATGGTAATGGAAATTGGTGGAGGAACAATGGTTGCAACTAATAGGATTGTGGCGTGTGGACCTCGAGACTTTGACGGAACTGGTGGTGCGGTGGCATTGACTAGATGGATTGAAAAGATGGAATCCGTGGTAGATAATAGCGGATGTTTGGCTAATCAAAGGGTGAAGTATGCCTTGAGTTCATTCATTGGCAAAGCTTTGACTTGGTGGAATACTCAAGTCCAAGCAAGAAGCCAAGATGCTGCTAATGCAATGGCGTGGAATGACTTCAAGCCATTGCTAACGACGTAGTTTTGTCTAAGCAATGAGATTGGGAAGTTAGAAGGCGAGTTATAGAATCATTTAATGGTTGGCGCTGATCATGCTGGATACACTAATCGATTCTATGAGTTGGCAAAGTTGGTTCCACATTTGGTAACTCCTAAGGTGAAGCGTGTCACAAGGTACATTAATGGGTTGCCATCTCAGATTCGTGGAATGCTTCGAGCCACTCAACCTGCTACTATTCAAGCTGCTATTCTTACTGCTAGGATATTGACTGATGAGGCAGTCTGCAATGGTACTTTGGCTAAGGCTGGTGAGAAAAGGAAAGAAAGGGATGAGGCGAGTAAGTCAGAAAGTGTTGGAAAAGACAAAAAGAAAGCTAAAGGGGGACGAGGGTTTGTAGCAGCAGTTCCTCCTAGAAGAGAAAATGGAAATTTTCCAAAGTGCGCTAGGTGTAAGGGTTTTCATGCTGAAAAAGGACCATGCATAGTGTGCTATAATTACCAAAGGCCGAGTCACATGGCCAGAGAATGTAGAGCACCGGTTGGGGCTTGCACAGAGCCGTTACGAGCAGTTAGGCTAAGAATACTTGGCAGAGGTTGTTATGGTGTTGGGAAGTATTTGGTATCATTACGTCCATATTGTCCTAAGTGGTAACGAGATGAATCAATCTGGAAATCAGCTAGCGTTAGAAGGGAATAGGAACACCCGAGGCAATGAGAACCAAGCTAGAGGAAGGGCTTGCAACGTGAATGCTGTTGATGCTCTTCAGGATCCTAATGTAGTGATGGGTACGTATTCCTTAAACAATCTCTATGCTACTGTGCTTTTTGATTCTGGTGCTGATTTTAGTTTCATATCCACTAAATTTGCACAATATCTAAATGCGAACATAGTATTGCGAACATGTATATGTGATAGAAGTAGCTATTGGGTAGGAAGGGGAAGATGTTGATAGAAATTTTCATTGGCATGTAGACTAGAGATAGGAGATTCTTGTTCCATATAGACTTTATACCTTTTGGACACAGGAAGTTTTGTTGTGAATAGTAAAGTAAGGATTGGTTGTCAACACAATAAGGCATGTTGATCGTGTGTCACGAGAAGATAGTTAGGATACCTGTAGAAGGAGGTAAGGTACTTTGTGTCCAAGGAGAACATAATGTCAGGAAGACAAAGACGTTAATGAGCACAAAGGCGAATGAACCGACGTTAAGCGACATTCCTATAGTACGTGATTTTGAGGACGTATTTCTGAATGACCTATCAAGATTACCGCCACAACGACAAGTAGAGTTTCGTATTGATTTAATTCCTAGAGCGACGCCCGTAGCGAAGTCGCCGTATCGACTAGCGCCTTTGGAGATGCAAGAACTGTCGGAGCAACTTCAAGAGTTGCAAGACAAGGGATTTATTCGGCCAAGTCACTCACCATGAGGAGCGCCAGTTTTGTTTGTCAAGAAGAAGGATGGATCGTTTCGCATGTGCATAGACTATCGTGAACTAAACAAGTTGACCATCAAGAAGGTTAAATTCCCGAGTTCCTAGGATTGACATTTGTTTGGACCATACTTCAAGGGTATGTTATTAGCGGCTACTTCTCTGAAGGATAGACCTTTCGATTCTGGTTATCATCAGTGAGGAGTGCATGATGTTGATATCTCGAAGGACCGTTGTTTTCAGCACATGATATGGGCTTTTTGAGTTTACGGTTATGCTTTGGATTAACAAATGCACCCGTATTTTTCATAGACTTAATGAACCGAGTGTGCAAACTGTACCAGGATAATTTCGTCATAGCGTTTATTGACGATATCTTGATACACTCAAAGAAGAAAGGAGGATCATAAAAATCATTTGAGATTGATGTTAGAATTGCTAAGGAAGAAGAAGTTGTGTGCGAAGTTCTCCAAGTGCGAGTTTTGGTTGCAAGAGGTACATTTTCTTGGACACGTGGTAAATCACAAAGGTATTCACGTGGATCCAAGTAAGATTGAGGCGATGGGATTCAAATAAAAAAAAAAAAAGGGTTTTGGAAAAAAGCCCCTACAACACCATCTGAAGTAAGATCATTTCTAGGATTGGCTGGATATTATAGACGTTTCATTAAGAATTTCTCCAAGATTGCTAAACCTCTTACTTCGTTGACTCAGAAGAATCAGAAGTATGAGTGGGGTGAGAAGCAGGAGAAAGCTTTTCAAACGTTGAAGGACAATTTGTATAATGCACCAATATTGTCGTTACCAGATGGAAGATTTTATGGTTTATTGTGATGCGTCAAACTAAGGATTTGGATGTGTTTCTTATGGCAAAGGATAAGGTATTCCGCCTATGCATCAAGATAATTGAAGAGCCACGAGAAGAACTACACGACTCACGACTTAGCTGAATTAGATTCCATAAATAGAAATAATACATGGAAACTAACTACATTACCCAAAGGACACAAAGCAATAGGCTTAAAATGGGTATTCAAGACCAAGAGAGATGCTAACGGAAATATAATCAAGCATAAAGCAAGATTAGTAGCAAAAGGATACATACAAGAGCATGGCATAGACTTTGAAGAAGTCTTCGCACCTGTAGCAAGAATGGAAACAATCAGACTACTACTCGCCATAGCTGCTAACAACAAATGGGAAGTACATCACCTTGACGTAAAATCTGCATTCTTACATGGAGATTTAAAAGAAGAAGTATACGTCACACAACCCGAAGGATTTATTAAGAAACAAGACCAAGGAAAAGTCTATAGACTTATAAAAGCTCTATACGGACTAAGACAAGCACCACGTGCATGGAACATAAAATTAGACAACACATTGAAGTCATTAGATTTCAAGAAATGCGCACTGGAGCAAGCTATCTACATAAAGACATCAAAGGACTCAACACTACTAATAGGAGTCTATGTAGATGATCTAATTATCACCGGCACACCAAAGAAGGAGATTGACAAGTTCAAAGCTCAAATGGAAGAAAAATTCGAAATGAGCGATCTAGGATTATTAGCCTACTATCTGGGTATAGAAGTCACACAGACCAATGGTGACATATCAATAAAGCAATCCGCATACGCGAGCAAAATCCTAAAGGAAGCTGGAATGATAGACTGCAACGAGACATTAATACCAATGGACCCAGGCACAAGATTAACAAAGATTACAGAAGGAACAATGGTCAACTCAACCGAATATCGAAGCTTGATTGGATGCTTAAGATATCTGCTTCACACAAGACCCGACTTAAGTTATTCTGTAGGATTACTTAGTCGTTCTATGCAAGAACCAAGAGAGCAACACATGAAAGCTATAAGACAAGTACTACGCTATGTAAAAGGAACAAAAGATTATGGAATCACTTACAAGCATAACGGAGGAAACAAGATACATGGATACAGTGACAGTAGCTACGGAGTTAACACTACAGAAGGAAAAGGAACTACCGGCATAATATTCTACTATGGTGAATCGCCAATCAGCTGGAGTACACAAAAACAAGCCACTGTAGCATTATCATCATGTGAATCAGAATTCATCGCAGCAACAGCAGCAGCAACACAAGCATTATGGTTAAAAAGACTACTAAGCAAGCTTACACATACTCAAGAAGAGAAGGTTACAATACAAGTTGACAACAAGTCTGCAATAGCACTCATGAAGAATCCAGTATTTCATGGAAGAAGCAAACACATTGACACGAAGTATCACTTCATAAGAGAATGCGTTGAAAGAGATGACATACAAGTCGAATTCGTAAGCGGAGAATACCAGAAAGCAGACATACTCACAAAGGCACTCCCGAAGATCAAATTCTTAACCATGAGACAGCTCATAGGTCTAAAAGATCTAAGCCACAGCGCTTGTGATTAGGAGGGAGAATATTGGGTCAAAACGGGTCAAACCCATCAAACTGGGTAATCACACCCGCTGTCAAATATGGCAGTTATAGAAAAACGGTTACATAACCGATTTACAGTTATTTTCACCAAGGGTTGCATTGATTCACTCGCACCCTTTCATTCTTATAAATAGAACTCGATTGTATACATTCCAAGATGATGACAGATTAATAAATATAAAAAACATTTAGATTTTTGGTATATTTTGATTGCACTTTTGAGATTCGATCCAACATTTGGCATCAGAGCTTTTGGTTGATTAAACCAAAATCATCATATACCGGTTAAGATCCTCAACTGTGTTCGTGCGAATAAAAAAAACAGGCCGCACAAATTTTTCCGAAAAAAAAAACACTTTGGCAAACCATAAACACAAATCAAATTATCATTTTTGTGTTTTGTATTGCTTCTCTTGCTTAGGCAAATCCATCAACGCCACCAAGTGATTTAATCACTGGCAACGAAGGGGTTTCACCCATAAATTTAATCAGAAAAATCATACCCCGAAAAAAAACAAAGGGTTAGGCCATTTCTTTGATTCGAAACAAGACAATTAATAACCACAAAATTGGATAACGAAAAGTCATCACAAAAACAGACGAAAAATTCAAAACATCAAAAAGAATAAAACACACCTTTTGAAGAATCGATACATCGTACCCGTTTTGAATCATCAATTGATACGAACACAAGAAGAAGAAGGATAAAAGCGACCATCGTCGCCATCTCAGTCGGCGGAGAAAACCACGAGACGAGAGGAACAAAAGAACAGACCCCAAGGAGAGGAACACATAGATCGATCTCCACAAAAAAAAAGGGGGCGGACCAAATAAGAAGGGTTGTATGATAACTCAAATTGGTCCTGTTGGATCATATCGACCCACAAACACCACTAAAACTTATGTAAAACTGGTAAATGTAATACAACTGGAAAGTACCTAGTTATTTTAATTTTTATTTATATATTAGTTTTATTTAAATATACACCAAAGTCACGGAATTGATGATGAGTTCAATGAACTAAGCATCAAATTCTTTATTTATTCCTTTTCTGCACTTATTTTATAGTCCCCCCATAGTTTATCTTAAGTTGCAAATATTAGTCCTGGAAGACCAACAGTTAACAAACAGTATATCCAGAAATAGTCCCTACCCATTACCTTTCACTAAAAAATCATCTCCAAATAAATTGTCCTTCGAGTTACCTGCCCGTCAAGATATCCGTCCTTAAAGACAAACTTATGTAAGTAAAAATTATCACACAAATGGTCCTTGTATGTGCTTCCTACACAAGTCAAAACAATCATTCTAACACTGTTTTTTTAGTAAACACTGAATACATTTTCATAACCGCTCCTAACATGTTTTAGCTGATATTTTAACGTAATTCGTCTTCCAGAGACCGAGCTGTTGTAACATAAAATATAACCATAACCTTCTCGCACCCGCATCAAGAAAACAACGATGAAAAAAATCAAAACAATGTCACTTTACCATATGACCAAATACACAACAATTGGAATTAACTTTTCTGAGTGGCTTTGCACATCAACAAATCTGCATGCTACGAGTAATAATTAACCTTTCATTTGTTGTAACATTCCTCTTTTTACTTAATCACCGAAACACAATCAAATACAATTGGCGACTGTTCTAGAATTGTCTTCTCTGTGCATACCTCCCATACATTATAGACAGTTAATTACATAAATGCGTGCGCCTATGGTGTATACAAATATTTTGCACTTTGGTTTTACAAAAATTATTTAATTACACACGTAGTCCATGGGGTTGTCCAAATCTGATTACCAACGGCACCCCAACCAAAACGATACGTCTAACTCATTTACACACTCTTTCTCAGACATCCAATGCCTCTTTCTCATCAGGGTGATATCTCAATATTCTATCTGTCAACGTCAATCCATACAAAAACCCCAGGGACCATTTATGGGATCTTATTTAAAAAAAAGTTACTCCACAATATACACTTACCATATTCCCATACAATATAGAGTTAATTACATAAATGGTCCCTATGGTTATACAAATTTGCACCTTTGGTTTTAAAAATCATTTAATTACACCAGTAGTCCATGTGGTTGTCCAAATTGGGTTGACCGGTCATTTGACCAATTTAACATCCAATTGCCCTCTTACGTCAGGGGCAATTTCGTGTAACTCATTCCATAAAAACCTCAGGGACCATTTATGGAACTTTTAAAAAAAAGTTAACTCAACAATATATACATACCAACCCGTAACCCGAAAACCAACCTAATTGTGCCAAAAAAACCCAAATTCTTCCAAAAACCCTAACTGCGCCCAAAAATCTGCATCAGTTAATCGAAATGGTTAGAGGTAAGTGGCTAGTTGAATGTTAATAAGTGTTTTTGTGTTTCAATTGCTTGTTAAAAAATCTAGATAGAGTGCGTAGGCGTGTGTTTTGTTTTGACTATAATAATGTAGTTGATAATGCACACTGATTTAGGATGGATGACATTTTGTTTCGTAACTTGTTATGTTGGTTCGTTCACTCATTTGTGTAACCCTTGTTTTTTTGCAATCAATGGCAAATTCTTTGAAGTGTATTAATTGGTCCAAGTTGGTAGTTACTGAAGAGATGTTTGACTATGTTTTGGCTAAATATGAGTTAACTGGGATGTAGACGATGCAATAGCTGATGTGATACTCGATGACTTGTTGTAAAAAAATTTCAATGGATCGAAGCTTGTGAAAGGTTAGTGTACATTTTGTTGCATTTTTCTGCTATAAGATTGATCCATTTGACACTCTCTTATGTATTGAGTTTTTGCTATCTTTGTAGATGATATAGGAATGAGAAAGGAAATTTCGAAAGGTAAGTGTAGATTTTGTTGCATATTTATGCTATTTGACACTCTCTTATGACCAATTTAACACTCTTTTATGTATTAATTTTTTGCTATCTTTGTAGATTATAAAGGAAAGGGAAAGAGAATTTTGAATGGTAAGTGTACAAATAATTTATTTTTATGCTATTTGACCCATTTAATACTCTTTTGTGTATTGAATTTTTGCTATATTTGTAGATGATAAAGGAAAGCTAGAGGATACAAAATGTAAAAACAGTTCTTTACAAGAAAAAGAGCAGATGCTAAAGACAAAAGGTAAAAAGTATTTCATCCAAACACCCCTTTCGGTGTAAATTGGGATGAATTAAACAACTAATCCGTAGCATTTGCTCTTTTTGCTATATTTGTAGATAATAAAGGAAAGCTAACAAGAATTAAGTGTTTAGATGATCTTGAAAAGAAGATACAAAATGTAGAAATAGTTCTTTACAAGGTAAAATAGCAAATGCTAATGAAAAAAGGTAAAAGTATTTCATTCACACACCCCTTTGACTCTTTGAGTGTAAATTAAGATGAATTGAACAACTGTTCCTTAGCAAACCAAGGTTAGGATGAGTCAGTCCAAACACCCATTTCAACTTAAGGTCTTTGCATCCATAATGATATTTACCAATCATGTCTTATTTGCAGAAGTCATAATAATTGACTCAGGTACAAGCTTTGATGATACTCATCCAACACCTTTTAGACAAGCACCGATGATACTCATCCAAGCACTAAAACATTAAAGACAAGCTCTGATGATACTCATCCAACCACTCACCCTTTTCAGACAAGCTCTGATGATACTCATCCAAGCACTTTGTCATTGGAGACAAGCTCTAATGATACTTGTAGCTCTGATGATATGTGAGAACAAAAAAAAAGCAGTTAAAAAAGTTACCTCAAAGTCTACAACTACTTCAAAATCAGAGATTTTAAAGTAGTATGTGTAACACCCCCAAATTGGGTCGCAGCGGAAATAAGGGTCCGGGGCGTGTTACTTCTCAGATCAATAACACAAGATAATATAAGAATGACCAAAAAGTCGTTTAAAACTGATACATTGGATTTAATAAAGTATGTGTTACAAAAGCCCGAAGCTTTACTTGTTTACTTGTTATTATTACAAAGATTTCCAGCCCATAACAGATATACAAAATGTAATGCGACTAAATCTTTAATGTATGACTTCAAAATATAACCACCAATGTATCCTTCGCACCTCGTGCTTAATGACCTCCCTGAAAATATTGCATTTAAATTCGTTCAACTTAAAAGTTGGTGGATTTCATAGGTTTAGTAAATGTATATGCAGGTACGCAAGACTTTCCCCATGATATTGGCAAACAGATGCAGACATCACTTAAAATGTATTTACGTTTTCCTAAGCTCATGACACGAAGTCGACATAAATGAATGACAATATATTAAATTATTGCCTAACATTGCTGTGATGATGTTCAAACCACCGTATAATCTAAAATACGACATGATATAAGTTAGTTTCTGTGATAGCTTGTACACCGAACGGGGAGGTCAATCCCAAATAGATCTATCTATAATCATTCGCGCTCACATTCCAGTAATTGACAGTTCATGATTCATGGGCATAGTGGGTTATCGCTACTTAGGCAAAACGTAATCATGATAAAATGTACACTTGCGTCCAATTTGTAAAACATGCATATGTTTCTCACCCCAAAAACTTGTAAATTAATAATTGTAAAACATGGGGCTATGAACTCACCTTTAGTGAGTAAATTGATAATAAAATATCCCAAATGGAAACGCGTCACGCTAACGCCCGAATGCAACCTAGTTAATATAGGTCGAATCAGTATTCAAGTACGTTGTCTAACAACAACCATATATAATCCTATATAGTTATCATCGTACTATCGTTCGGGCTATCATAATTAAGAGGTCATGACATGACGTACGAGGAGTTAGGACACTTTAAATCGTAAATCCAACAACTCGTCAATACGCCATCCGAAGAAGCCTCATTATGAAATTCCCTAGTAATATAGCACTTTGATAACTAATACATATATATTTCTATATAGCTATATCACCATCTAATCGTTTAAGTGAAATCGTATTTATAAAGTAAAAACATTTATAATTACGCCTTTAGCAAAAATGACATAACTTTGTCGTTTTAAGTCCGTTTCTCGCGTTTTATTACGCCCCACGCTTTCGCCTCGAGTTAAGACGACGTGATCTTTTAAATACTGTTTTAGGTTGTTGAGATTCTGTGAGTGATTAGTGGTTTTACTGGTATTAACAGCTTTAAATTAATTTTTATACTTGGTTTTTTTACCGTAATATCCGTTTGAGTCGTTTCTAATTCGTTTATAGCTACCGTTTTTAGCGTTTCTTTTCGATAATCGTTCTCGTATATTGTTTTGGGTTTTACATTGTTTGTTGGGCTCGGTGGTATTTGTTTTGGTTGTGTAGGACTGGTTGTGTTTGGTGGAGTTTTGGGGGGGGGTGTTTGGTGGTGTGGGAGGTTTCGACGTTCGTAGTGTTGTACTTAAGTTGGTTTTGGTATCAGTTGTTCGTGTGTGCGTTGAAGGGGGATTGCCGATGAGTGGTACTATTCGTTGTTATTTAACAGTTGTTGGCGTAGTACACTTAATTACGTTTCACATTTTTTTTTGGGGGTTGGGTGGGGTGGTCAAGGCTGGGGGGTTGACGCGGTGGGGGGGTAACTGGTTGAGGATTATAAGGTGGTATTTAAGTAGGGTTATTATGGGTGCTGAGGTGGGAGGTATGTGTGTTTTGGAATGGTGGGATGTGGGGTGAATGGGGGCTTAGGATTCATAGGAAGAGGATTAAGATAGGGGTTGATATTAGGGTGTTTTTGTTTAAAGTTTGGGGTATTTGGCAGGGTGTGTAGGGTTCAACATTGGAGGGGGTCACTTGAGGGTGATTTCCTTGGGTTCAGCATGTTTAGATACCTTTGTAAATGTTAAGTTAGTTTTCTTCATAAACATTGCATATTTATATGTTTTTTTCTCCTTTCATACATATTCTAATAGTATCCTATATTGGTGATTTTGCTTAAAGGTGCATGGGTTTATAATAAAATCTTAGTTATGATAATGTTTAAGCTTTTATTGAACCATTGTGTGGATGTGTAGAAGAAAATATAACAATCACACCCGTGTGTTACAACATTGGCTTGAAAATTTATAAGGTGGAAAAAAACCCTAATTTAAACAAAACCCTATCTCTTGCATTGCTTGATTAAAACCCTTTCAAAAGCTTAACCAACCCTTAATAATTTTTTAGGAATACCTTAAAGTATGATGTATAAACCACTAATTTTGGTGAAAGAAAAATCAATCTATGGATTGTGTATGTTTTGGTTTGATGTCGTGGGTTTTAAGGAGGGAAATGGAGATATTTTCTTGTTTACACTTTGTAAATGAGAGAGGTGTGTTTACTTGCTAGCTAATGCCTTATATAGATGAAAGACTAAACCAAGGACTCAAGGAAGGCCTCAAGGAAGGTTCCTAGTGCAATTGGTCAAGTGGTTACAAAGGTATAAGACATGGTTCCCTTGATATTTGTTGTAGCTTTATATTTAGGGCAAGTGACATGAACCTTGATATTTTCTTGATCCTATCTCATGAAATCCGGCCACATACACATAAATAAGATGATATTTTTCTTTTTTTTTCGTACTTGGGTATAATCTTGCGGTCATTGTTTAAGCCGTTGTTAAGTTTTGGTGCATTACGGAGTATGCCGAAACGAATTTTATCGCGAAACGTAAGCATTTTAGTTACAATAACTATTAAGATGAACATAGTTGATAATTACCTCAGAATATTCATTTAATACGTTCTTGATTGTAAACGATTAATCATTTAATGCACCCATTTTAATTGATTGATCATTTTTAGTTTACCGATTTAGCTTAACGATTTCGATTTAAGAGCAAATGCGTTAAAACCTTTAAATATAAATTGTGAATTACATCAATGTGTAAATTGGCACTTAAAACATGTGGTGTTCGTTGTCTTCCCACGTTTATAATGAGCCTTGTACTCAAGGCTTATGGACATGACACTTGGACGGACGGCTGACGGTCTTGGTGAAAAGGTGTGGATATTTATTCTTGAATTGATCTTCCGTTCCAATGTAAAACTCAGGACCTCGTCCTGAGTTACATCGAACTTGACAATTGGGATACGGCTTAGCATCAACTGTTTGACCTTTCCGATGTTCATGATTTCTACAGGCTCTTTAACAAAAATAAAGCTTGTCATCCATCTTAGAGTCTTCAACGGAAGAATAATGGATCGTCAGAATAACATTCTTCAAGTTGGATAACATGAAAGTATTTAGGAACCTTGATCAGCTACTTGAGGATGTACAAGCTGTAAGCAATGGCTCCAACCTTTTTTAATACACATTTGAATAGGTCCGACATTTATGCGCGGTTTAACTCCTCACCTCGTTTGCCAAAACGTAGGACCCCCCCCTTTCCAAGGAGAAACCCCCCTCCTCAACCGCCCACCTCCCCCCCCCCCCCCTAACATTTAATTCTCACCATCTTCGCAATAACTCCATCGGCGTCCGCTTCTTAATTCAGCGTAGCTCTTTTGTCAATCGCGAGCGCCGTTTGTGATCCTTTGTTTTACTATGGGCGGGGGGGTTTCTTGCACTAATTCTTAGGACACAGGCTGAGTTGATCTTGTCCAACTCGGCCCAACCACGGGTGAACGACACTTTCGACCGTAAACGTGCCTTCAAACAGTGCAACCTTGAATGCTAGAATGATAATCTGTTATTGTATGAAAACTAGGACTAATGGCAAATGTTTAATCCCAACCACTTCCTATGTTCGATTACGCAAGAACGTAGCATATCCTCAAGAGTTTGGATAGTTCTCTCGCTTTGTCCGTCGGTTTGCGGATGATATGCAGTTACTCAATATCTAACTTGTTACCCAAAGCCTTCTGAAGTGATTCTATGAAAAGATTGATGCAAACCGATGGTCATCGATTCACGATAATTGAGACAGGTATTCTCCATGCTTCGTGACTACCTCCTTTAGGTACTCATTCCTTGCCAATTTATAATGGGACCTGTTATCCATCATTGGAATAAAAATGGATGACTTTGTAAGTCAGGTCAACGATCACCCAAATAGTGTCATTACACTTGTGAGACTTAGGTATAAGACTTCGTGACAAAATCACCTATCGTGACTGTTGTCTCTACTTCCATTGAGGTATCTCGGGTTGTCTAACAAACCGATGGTCTATGATGTTCGAGCCATTGACCTTAGAACATGTAAATCATTTTGTAAGACATAGGTGGCGATGTTGGCTTTCATATTGGGCCACTGTATAGTTTCTTATATCCTGGTTAATCTTGTATAACCCGGATGCATATCTGAGATGTGAGATTGTGGGACTCTACGTGCATGTTTCACCAGGCCTTAGTCGCACTCATTATCTTGGTAACCAAAACTCCTGCCATGTAAGCACAGAGTTCCCATCCGCACGTGGTTCACAACTTTTCCTCTATGTTTCTCTAGATCTTTTGATTCTTCAACCTATATACCCCAAATCCTCTTCTTGATGTTCTCAAGCTTCAGTGCTTCGTTTGGTGCTTTCAAGATTTGTTTTAGAGATCCAAGCCAATAGTCAGCACTAAGGCCCCCGAACCCTTAGTGGTTCCGTTCCTCCTGCTCAGAGCATCAGCAACAACATTCGCCTTCCCTGGGTGATACAGATTCACAATGTAATCCATCAAGGCCAACTTCCAAACCAGCGACGTTGGCATCATATTTAATTCATTCTGATCAAGAACTGTGTTGTAAACATTTTGTGTTCAGTGACACAGTGCACTTGGTTCCCGTAATGTAGTGCCTCCAAGTCTTTAGCAAACCCGAACCATACTGCCACAAGTTCCTAAATCCAATGAGTCATATAAGTTCTTTTCTCAGAATTTTTTAACTGGAGTGGATGACTTATGAATCTCACCTTTTTCTTTGCTTCAAATACAATCGCCCAAACCTCCTTCTTTGATGCATCGCAGTTAGGCGATGAATATTACGCTTCCCTCTGGTATGGCACAAGGATTGGTGCAATGCACAGATTCTGCTTAAAATAGTTGATAAAGCTGTTATTGTTTATCGCCCCAATCAAACTTGACACCTTTCTGGGTTAGTTTGGTCATTGACTTGGCGATCTTTGAAAACCCTTCGATGAATTTCCTATTAATAGCCGGCAAGGCCCAAAAATTGGCGATCTCTGTTGGTGTTTTAGGAGACGCCACCAGTCTTTGTCTTAGATTCACAATCTTGTTGCGGTGTCAAGTGAATACCGCGACTGTCAATCACGTGACCACAGGAATTGGACCCTGGAGATCCAGAATTCACACTTAGAGAACTTGGCGTACAATTCTTTCTTACTTTTGGAGTAAATCAAAATGTCATCGATGAAGACAATTACAAACTTGTCCAGATACTGTTTACACACCCGGTTCATAAGGTCTGCCTAAGGTGTTCTTCATGTTTCTTCTTACTTTTTGAGTAAATCAAAATGTGATCGATGAAGACAATTACAAACTTGTACAGGATACGGTTTACTCACCCGGTTCATAAGGTCCATGAACACGGCCGGTGCATTAGTCAAACCAAAAGGCATGACTTGGAAATTCATAGTGACCGTATCGAGTCCTGATGCAGTTTCGGGATGTCGTCATCTCAAACTCTCAATGGTGGTTACCCTTGACCTCAGGAATGATCTATTGAATAAATATCGGACCCTTGAGCTGTCGAAATGGTCATTCGATCCTTGGGACGTTGGTAACGGTTACTTCTCTGTCAGGTTTGTTTAATTCCCTTTAATCGTTGCCACATCCGGAATGATCCATCTTTCTTCTTTACAAACAGATCCAGGCTCCACCAGGGTGAGGAACTTGTGTCTTATGAAGCCTTTGTCGTAAGTTACTGTAGTTGCTCGCTAGTCTTCATTTAGGACGGTGCTAATCTTATGGTGCCCGTGCTACAGGTGTTGCACACCAGTTACCAAATCGATTCGAAAAACATCCATATTGTCGCTGTGGGTGGTATTCCGGACAAGTCACTCAGGTAAAAAATTATAGGAAATCTCTTGAATAACAACTGGCACCCCATCATTCAATGTCGTTTCCACTTTGACTTGTCTTGGTCTTTGGTTGCGGTGTTATTTGATAAGGAATGCGTGACATCCCTTTGTTAAATTAATCTTGTGCTTAGTACACGAGAATGATGTTTACTCGGGTCCCGTGTCATTGCTGCTTACGTCACTTCGATACGATTTAATTTTCGTCTCCAAAAGGATACGAACGATCTTTTCCGCTCAGACAATACCAGCATTGGTACTTTGCTCAACAATCCATACCATTTATCACGTCAAATCTACATAGTTTCTACGGGAATTAGGTCTATGTTGAAAGGATGATAAGAAGGTTTAAACGTATAACGCGGATAATAGTGTTTAACCCAACAATCTCGCACGTCGGCTAGTTCGACATTATAATCATCGATCTAATGCAGTTGGAGTGATTAATAATTCGAGAACTACATGCAGAAGATACAAAACTCCTATCGGCACTGGTATAAATAAATTAAGATGCAGACTATCGGATACACAGACAAGACCTAGTAATAGTTGACGGACGAGAAACGTACCCGTGATGCTATTGTTGGTCCGGGTTTGCCCTATATAGCATCGCGCCCGCCCCACCCCCAATTCCCGTGCCACCTACCACCTTTGCTCCCCCGAGTCCCCCTATTTTCCTTAACCCAACCCCCTACCTCTACCCCTATTGCCTCCCTGCTCCCCTCCCCCCATCCCTCCCCCCTTCCACAATCAAAGGTGGGTGAGGCGCGACTCTGATCTCCTGGCATGATAATGCCGCTCTTGAGCACCAAAGTTGTGTAAAAACAGGAACGCGATCTGTTATGTGATCGCTCGAGTAATATGTAAAGAGGCGACGCAGTGGGCCTTAGAGATTTGTGGTGGTGGAAGACTCGGTGAAATTAGTGTCCGGGCCGTCGTTACTTCTCAGTTATCAATGACACAAGACTTAATATAAGAACGACCAAAAAGTCATTTAAAAAACTGATACATTGGATTAATAAAGTATGTGTTACTCAAATCACGAGCTTTACTTGTTATTATTACTAAGATTTCCAGGCCCATAACAAGTTATACAAAATGTAATGCGATTATATCTTTACATGCATGAACTTTCAAAAAAAATATAACCACCAAGGTTCTCCATACGCACCTCGTGCTTTAATGACCTCCCACGAAAATCCATTGTCATTAAACGTTCAACTTAAAGGTTGGTGAAAATTTCATAGGTTTATGTAAATGTATTTGCAGGACCGCAAGACTTTCCCCGTATAATGTTACAGATGCAGACATCACAAAATATAAGATTACGTTTTCCTAAGATCATGACACCGAAGCTCCTACATAAATGAATAAATATAATAAAAAAAAAAATATTGCTACACCCCCCCCCCTTAATACAAAAAAGTAAAACTGCCCGTGATGATGTTCACCCGTACATCTAAAAATCCGACATGATATACGTCTCTTCGTTTCCAATGTGATAGTTAGTCTCACCCGAAGGGGAGGTCAATCCACAAATAGATCTATCTAATACATAATCATTCGCGCTCACTTTCAAGTAATTGACAAGTTCTTGATTTCATGTGCTATAGTGGTGTTATCGCTACTTAGGCAAAACTAATCATGATATAATTGTTCAACTTGCGTCCAATTTGTAAAACAAGCATATGTTTCTCACCCCAAAAACTTGTAAATCAATAATTGTAAAACATGGGGCTATGAACTCACCTTTAGTGAGTAAATGGATAATAAAATATCCCAAATGGAAACGCGTCACGCTAACGCCCGAATGAAACCTAGTTAATATAGGTCGAATCAGTATTCAAGTACGTTGTCTAACAACAACCATATATAATCCATATATAGTTCTCATCGTACTATCGTTCGGCTATCATAATAAGAGGTCATGACATGAGTGACGAGGAGTTAGGGACACTTTAAATCGTAAATCCAAATCAACTAGTCTATACGCCATCCGAAGAAGCCTCATTATGAAACTTTCCTAGTAATAATAGCACCTTTGATAACACTAATACATTATATTTCTTTTATGAGGCTTTCTTCACTCCATCTAATCGTTTAAGTGAAATGTATCTTATAAAGTAATAAGTTTATAATTACGACTTTAGCAAAAAATGACCGAAATAACTTGTCTTTTTAGTCGTTTCTGCGTTTCTTACGCCACACTTTCGTATAAACAAGTGATCATAAATTCAAATTTTTAGGTTTTGAGATTCTGTGATGAATAGTGGTTTTTTATGTTTCATAACAGCTATAAATATCGTTGTGAATACTTTTAATTAACGTAAAACCCGTTTTAGTCGTATCTTATTCGTTATAGCTCCGTTTTTAGCGATTCTTTCGAACACGTTCTCGTAATTGAAAGTTTTATCATATTATTGATGTTTACAAAGTATAAGTTACTACCATGAATAGTAATTTTTAAAAAATTTGTTTTATAAAGTAATTTTGCGTCGTAAACTCGTAACTAGTGTATCTTCTTTCGTTATTCAATCCGTTTTTCGAGTTTATTATCATTTTGGAGATCTAAAAAAATGGGTTGCTTTCTTATGAGATGTACTATCTTTATAAAACCTAATATGGCTGCTTCCAAATTCGAACCAAAAATAGAAAGTTTGAAGTTTTGTGATTACGACATGTTTTAAGCTTGATTTTTGTACACATTTAAGCTTCTCCACCTTATTACGCAATCTATTTACAATATTTTTATCTTAATGTATTACATATATAAAGTCCATTTGGTTTTATTTTATCATTGGTTTATGAAAACCAGTCTTAACTCTAACATCACGTTTAATCAAACTTTATTTTAAAAGCAACCCCTAATTTTGTATACATATTCATTTTTATACTTAACCAAGTGTGTACAAGAGTTATAATTCCATTTTAACATCATAATAGCATCCATATAACATGTAAATAAGTTCACAAAACATTGATCATAAGTAAAAATCCCTTTCACATATTCAAAAGTATCCTAAATGGTGATTTAGCTAAATAAAGCATTCTTGAAAACATAAATTCTTAGTTAGAATTGTTTAAGCTTTTAAATAACACTGTGTGGATGAGTAGAGGAAATGAATAACAATCACACCCGTGTGTTTAACACCTTGGGCTTGAAAGAATATTAGGTGAAAACCCTAATTTTCAACCACAAACCCTTATCTTGCAATATCTCTGTTAATACCCTTTACAAAAAGCCTTAACCCCAACCCTTCAATTCTTCTTAGAATACCTTAAGTATGATGTATAAACACTAATATGGTGAAAGAAAATCAAGCTATGGATTGTGTATGTTTATGGTTTGATGTCGTGGGTTTTCAAGAGGGAAATGGGAGAGATTTTTCTTGTTTACACTTTGTAAATGAGAGAGGTGTGTTTACTTGCTAGCTAATGCCTTATATAGATGAAAGACTAAGCCAAGGACTCAAGGAAGGCCTCAAGGAAGGTTCCTAGTGCAATTGGTCAAGTGGTTACAAAGGTGTAAGACATGGTTCCCTTGATATTTGTTGTAGCTTGATATTTAGGGCAAGTGACATGAACCTTGATATTTTCTTGATCCTATCTCATGAAATCCGGCCACATACACATAAATAAGATGATATTTTTATTATTTTGTGTATTGGGTATAATCTTGGGTATTCGTTTAAGCGTTGTTAAGTTTTGGTGCTTCCGGGAATGCCGAAACGCATTTTATCGCGAAACGTAAGCATTTTACGTAACCAATAAAAATAAGATGAACAAAGTTGATAATTATCCTCATAATAATCATTTAATACTTGCTTGATGTAAACGTGTAATCGTTTAATGCCCGTTTACATTGAATGATCATTTTTAGTTTACGCGATTTAGCTTAACGATTACGATTTAAGAGCAAATGCGTAAAACCCTAAAAATAAATTGTGAATTACATAATGTCGTACAATGACCTAAAACACGAGGTGTTATAGTATGAGGATTCAAGTTCTGATGACCAGATGATTGTTTTAAAGGTAAACCATGGTCAAGCTCTAAAAGTTTCAAGGTAAAAAAGCTTCAAGCTCCAAATTTTCAAAAGCTAAATCAATGTCAAGCTCCAAATGTCTTCTAGTTAAAAAACCTCCCAGCTCCAAACATCTTACACCTAAAACATGCTCAAGTTCTAAACCTGTTAATACAAATATTTGCGTAAAAATGATATTTATATGTAATGATCTTCAAGTTTTGATAATAATAAATATAATGTCATACCACGTAAAAGTTTACGTACACAAGTTATTTAGTCGTAAGTTTACTTGCCGACGTCAAATCACTTAAGGTATGAATATGGCATTATAAAGCATAGTTAATGATCAAAGAAAATATTTTGTCTTGCATACAAATTTAATCATTTTGTGGAATCGTAGAGGGGGTGAATACGTTTCCTTTATAAACTTAAGACTTTTTTATCAAACAACCAATCAAGTTTATACTACAACAACTATGCTAAATAACATCCAACAAAGCATATCACCACAATACAATATACAACACAATCATAGATGCAATGCAAACATAAACATAAAGCGATAAAGGAAAATATAAATGTAAAGCGATAAGTAAAAAAAGTGCAAACCAGACATGATGATTTATAGTGGTTCGGCTACAAAGCTCCTCTTCGCCCTACTCCACTCCTCGAGTACCCAACTCGAGAGTTACTTCACTAAATCAACAAGATCCTTTAAGGCGGAGAAAACCACACAACGTCGCTTACACTTTATCCGGTACTAAGTTAAATACCGAGTCCTACTTTGAGGTAGAACTAACCTAACGTTGCTTACACTTTATCCGGTACTAAGCTAAATACCGAATCCTACTTCGAGGTAGAACCAACCTAACGTCGCTTACACTTTATTCGATACTAAGCTAAATATCAAGTCCTTCTTCGGGTACAACACATACACTACCTACATCTAGTTTTTGTACAATGATTGATACATAAATGTAAAATGAAATCCAAGACAAAAATTTCAATTGGAGTAAAAAGCCTTATCTAAAACATCAAGAACACTACTCCTGGATGTTGTTGATAGAAGAAGACAAGTCCCATGGCTTGTTGTAGAACTTCATATAAGTAGGTATGTGGTTGGATGATGATGGCAAGATCCTCTAACTTGCTTGAATGGAGGAACATGAGAATCATGGTTGTCAAAACAAATGACAGTTTAGAAGGCATTATGAAAAATGGTTATTGGGGTATTGATGAAATGATAAATTGTGTTTTATACATTATAAACCTTTTTTATAATGAACCTCTAAATGTGTGTAATAATGTGGAAGAAAGATTGTGAAAAGCTTAGGTGAAAAACTAAGTAAATGGGTGGTATTTATAGGAAACCCAAAACTTGTCCGTCAAGGTGCTACGGATCCAGGTATAGTGGATCCGTATGCCTATTTAGGTGGATCCGTGATCCGCAGGTGTTTAAAAATATGGACAGAGTTGATTTTCAATTTTTTTTAAAATCTTTTAAAATCTTTTGCTTAGATCCTTGATATACTTATAAAATCTGATTTGATATTGTTCTAGAAGGAAAATATCTTGTAAGATTTGTTTCCAAAAATTGTTAAACAAGAATAATTAGTTTTGTCTTTATTCCTTAATTATTTTATCTTATTATCTCATATGGCTAGACATGTTTTGATCTTTCAAGATTGTTTCCTAATATGAAAGATCTTGTCTAGTTAAGTTAGTGATGTTAATTTTTCGCTTTTGTCCTAATAAATATTGGTAAGCACAATAGTTGTTAAATGGGTTGATCATAATGCAACTTAACAAACATATTCATATCTTTTGTTAAAGCATGAGTAGACTCGAGACGTCGAGAGGTGTTGATGAATATATGTGTTGATGAGTTGTGATCACGCGTAACTTGCTCATTTTACGTTATGTATTACAAGTTACTTGTTTGTCATTATTAAAACCAAAGGACTTGTTTAGTTTAAATATCGTAATATTTGCACTAACAATCTCCCCCTTTTTGATGATGACAAATATGTAAACTTGTAACATAGTAAAAATTTAAAAGTTACTCGTTTACACTTCCTTCTCCCCTTTTTGTCGAAACAAAAAGGTGTATGCTCTAATCCGTTGATCCTTCTCCGTTAACACTCTTCCATCCCTATTGCCGAAAAGGAAGTGTCCTTGGAGTTAAACTTTGTTTCTCCCCAGAAAGGCGAGCTTGCATCATCCCTAGTGAAGTTATACTTCAATCTTCATCTTTTAAGCAACTTTGAGTTATCTACATTGATGCCCTCGAGCTCCCCCTAGCTCCTTGCACTCCTATGATAATTGACCTTGGTAGCTAATGAATTCATGAATCAAATTTCTTACAAAGACTTAACCTACATCAAGGGTTAGTTTTGTATAACATAATATATATATATATATATATATATATATATATATATATATATATATATATATATATCATGAAGCAATAGGAGAAATATATGATAAATGCGTGTATGCTTCTTCTTGATGAATGCTCCCCCTTATTCGATGCATCAAGGTATTATCAAAAACCTATAAAAAATGTTAGTGCGAAACTAGATATTCTATTGGACGAGTATGTGCAACTAAATATATACAAGATGCACTCTCTAAGTGCTTGTCGGAAGCTCCCCTTTGTTTGGGACACCAATGAATTGAGTTATGAAAGTGTACTACAAAACAAAGTTAGTAGACAAGCGCACATATACATAATAACGATGATAGTTATGTATGTAACAAAAAACACATATATGAGAGTAGTATTTTGATCCTAAGGTTTAAGATAATGTTTAAAAGCAAGTAGCATAACTAATAGATAAAGTGCTAAAAGTTAAAAATCAAGAAATTCCAAATTTTGGCTTCTGCTAGGGGCGGATCTACCAAAAGCACTGACGGATCCACCATTCTTGGATCCGTTGGTCGCAGAGACCCTCAAAAATAGGCAGAACCAGTTTTGTAGCCATAATCCAAAGCACTTAGCATGTAAACACTTAGATCATGAACAATAGCAAGTAAGGGTATAAAAAGGATAACATACCAAGTCATAAAGATGTTAAGCATCATGATAGCAAGTGTCAAATATAATAATCTCACATAGTAAGATAGCAAAATTATTAATTATGATATCAAAAGTACATATAGTAAGAATACATATAGTAACAGAAATCATAAAAGAGATCATGAAAGCAAGAATACATATAGTAATAAACTATCGGGGAACATGGTATGCATGTCTTAAATATGAGTACTCTAAATTATGATATTTTTAAGAAATATTGGAAACTAGACACATGCAATTCTATTTTATAAAATAACAACCTAGATAAAAAGAACCAAGACACATGCTCGATGACTAAGACTCAATTGACACCAAATTTATCCAACCAATCACACAACTTTAATAAACGGGAACAGAATTCGTTTATAGTTTGACACACCGTTGTTATGAGAATGACTTCATCCAAGATGTCCTTCGGATAAGTAGTACTATCATTTTTAGAACGACATGTTTCTTAAGAAATCATTATCTACCAAAGATGATGATTTGAGTTCAGATAGACTTTCGTCAAGGGTTGTAATGAGGAATTACTAAAATCCTCAAGGTTTATTTCTTAAGCATTATGCATGCTTTTCATTTATGGGATTCTTAGAAAAACATTGTTGTAAGACTTTGGGTCGAACTAAATGTTGATGATAAGGGTGATATGGAAAAACATGATTTGAATACGTAGTGTGTTTGATTTGTTGAGAAGACATATTCTAAGTATGTTCTTAGAAGAAAAATAATAATAATAATAAAATAAAAATTATGACATGTAAAAGTAAATTGATGTCAATAATATTTTAATAAGTCATGTCTAAATATATACTCGAAAGTAGTTATATTATGACAAGAATAAATATAGTGAAAAATGATATGCACCTAGATGTAAATAAAAACAATTCCATATAATGAAAAGTGGGGAAGGATGAGCGAGAACGAAGAGGGAAAGTGTTGAGCTAAGATTTGCAAAGACGGTTTAGAATAATATATCGTTTGCACTAATAATGACAAGAGTGATTGGGTTGCATGTGATCCTAGTGTAACAAGTGCATTGTTGGTTGTCAATGTTGACGAACAAAGGTGGATATGTGAGAGTAGGTGGTAGTTCTTCCATAGTGAAAAGAAAATGAAAGACACAACAATATGGTGACTCAATAACACTTGAAGATTGAATATCTTCTTTATGTTCTTCACTTGCTAGTAAGTGGAAACAAACTAAAAGACCCAATTGTGAAAAAAAAATGAAAGGATCACTTGTAATGGTTATTGGATAAGTGTAGAATGTTCTTGAGGAGATAATTTCTTTGGCATGGGAGTTTGCAAGTGAGGACCAATATTTGTTGGTAAAGGTGATGATGTTCTTCAAGTGAAGATTGTGACGATTGTGTAGTTATATGTTTTGAGTATTATGTTTGTGAGGATTGAAGTTTGTCGAACTAACTATTACTATCAAGAGTAAAGTATAGTTGCAAGGTTTGAGTGTATGGTTGAAGTGTTTCTTGCGAGGTTTGGTTTATAGTGGACAAGAATCACATTTGTAAATTCTTGAGAATATGTGAACGTGGTGTACTAGTGTGTTAGGGTAGGAGACAAGAACCAAACCGGTTTGTGTGAACGGGGTGTACTTGTGTTGTGGCAAAAGAAACAAGTGTTCTTATGTAAAAAGAAACGAGTGTTCTTGTTTGAGGAGGTATTAGTCCTAATAGTGAAGTTAGGGTAAGATCCAAGTTACGATCTTAGTCACCAATTTGGTTTGTGTGAACGAGGTGTACATTTGTGATAGAAAACGAAATGAGTCCGTAGGGTAAAGGTTCATTTGAATTGGTTTTTAGGGAATAAGAATCATATTTGTGAGTTCTTAAGAATATTTGGTGAAAGATTATATGTGAACGTGTTGAATAGTAATAAAAATAAATAAAGAAGAAAACAAAAGATGACAGAATCAACCGTGAAGTTATGTAGCTCTTCTCAAGCATTACTAATGTTCATAGAACATTCACATGATGAGGTATGAGGTTATCTTAAAGGTAGTAGCAGAAATGGTAGAGAGAAGATATTAACATCTATATAGTGGTAGAGTGTGATTGAGGTTTCCGTGTAATGAGTTAGGTATGAAAAATGAGTGATATAACCGTTTATGGTTATGGAACAGGTCCCTAAAGATATGAGATGATTGATATAGTAACAAAGGAGTGGGAACGAGTTACTATGGGGAGTTTTGAGTATTTGACCGTTTACGACAACGTGTTTCGTGAAGAAAAGAATCAAGTAAATAAATAAGATAATGATCAAAGTGATCTAAACTAAAATCCTTAAGGATTAAGACGATTATGCATGTGTACTCGATAAATTTTATTGACACGAGACAATTCCCTAAACTCAAAAGACACTAAGTCACTTAAGTGTATTAATCATAACAATCAAATATATTGATGTATAAGACTATATGACGTTTATATGTTTATCTAGATAGATGGACCTAATGATATAGTATGGGTGCACAAGAAAGACACGTAGATCATATAAAAGCTCACATAAAACAATGATTACGTCACATATATATATCACACAAAACTATTAAAGGTTAATGTTTTCCTTGATTATAATTGATAACAACTATCCTATATATAGGATACAAGAGATTATTCTAGAATAATAACAATGGGCTTGGGCCTAATACAAATCAATAAG
>BQNB010058965.1:0-29831 GCA_026074375.1 Tanacetum coccineum | reverse complement strand
AGAAATAATTTCTATAATGGTATTGGGACCTATGTAACTCTGATCTTTCTAATAAATGAAATTGTGTTTTATAAATGTATCTTTTAACATTTACTAGGACTCGTGTGCATTATTATAAAGTAGCACCCCAATCGTTGTATTTCGCTGCGTATCGCATTTTGGGGGTGTTACAAAGTGGTACCAGAGCACGAGTTGTAGTGAACTAAGTCGTTTTACAAAACTTGGACTACAACTGTTTTTGGAAAAGTTTCACGAGTCTTTCACCGATGTCCGATTTCCGCGCGCGTGTTGCTCCCGATCCTTAGAAGCCTTATGTGGTATATATTTGATTTCATATTGTGTGCGTAACAAGTGGTTGACACTTGGTACAAGTAATAATTATATATATGTATATAGATATATATATATATATATACGGCATCCGTTCTATGGTATACGATTATATATATATCTTGATATTCGCTTCTTGCGAAGAGTTTAACTTCTTTAAACATTTCGATGCGATATGATAAAAATTATTTTGATACGTGATGAAAACATCGTTGTTATACGATTATCTTCGAAACTTTTTCGCAAACTTTACTTTGTTATCTCTTGATGTCGGGACTCGACTTAGTTTTCGATCCCACTTGAAAATTTTACTAATTGATTTTGAATTTGAACGCTCTTCTTATTGATTTTGATTCGCATATGTTGTTTCGTAATCTATCATTTTGAGATTTTCCTGTTAATGGGAGTATGACTTTTATATGTCATCCCATGAACCTTCATTGTTTTGGAAAACAGTTATAAACTTACTCCCGCGTAATATGTCGTTTGGAAACGTCTATCTTTGGAACTTTCGAATAAAGTTGGTGTTTGCGTTTGATTCTCTCGTATCGACCTCTACTTAGTAAGTCATGAAATGTTTGATTCTGGAAATCTATGAGTTTTTGTGTTTGAAGGAGTGTTAAGTCATTGGGTATGGCTTTGTATTGGCGTTTGAAGGAATTAAAATGGTGTTTGATTGGATTTTGAAATGGATTATACGGCAGTTTGTAACCAGCAGGTTGTGGGGTTGATTGTGAATTATTTTTGGTCTTAAGGCACCTGAGAAATCCAATATGGATGTGGGCATATGTCTTAAGTATATGTGGTTCTTTGGATAGGGTCGTATCTCCTCCGGATGAGTGAGATATCGTCATTTTTGTAAAAATAGTCAAATCGGGTATACCGTTGGGAAAAGGAGTATAACTCCATATTTTTGTAATAACTTTTCAAAAGAAAACTTAGGTATCTGTAGAAGGCTCTTAGGACTATCACCTCCAATTGGATTTATATCAAAAGCATCAATAAATTTCAAATTACACTCATTTTCGTAAACTAAAAAAATTTGTCAAAATTTCCTTAAGGATTGCTTTGGGATAGCAGCTTGTTGGGTATGTTTCAAAATATTTTGGTCTACCTGGGAAATTAGACTAGAAGGTATAACCTCTTAGGTACATGTAGGAATTCGGATGGAGTCATATCGACACCCGATGAATAAGATATCGCTAAAATGGCAAAACTAGTCAGAAAATTTAGACTAGAATTTGAATGAGTAATAAGTTCAAAAAGTTATATAGCAACACCTAAAAAAAAAAAAAAAAAAAAAACATATGTAAAACTGTAAGTTCTATATATTGAACAAACTTAGACTTGAGCGGTCGTTTCGGATTTTGCGGACGCACAGTTTAGGAGATACACTCAATTTAGTGTAGCGATAAAATTTTGGAAAAATAGGCGGCTTTGATAAATAGGGGTAAAAGGGTAATTTCACCTTGGATCCAAAAACTTTCTGGGCAGTGGGCCCTATGTTTCTGGAAAATAGATTCGAAATGCTTTCCGTAGGCGAAAACCTCGTACTTTTATCCTTTACGGATTAGTAATTAGGAGGGTTTCAAGAACCTAAATAGTTTAGTAGTTTGAGGTCATTGTTGCCTCAAGGTTTTATCTTACCACCGGCGTTGTGGTGATGGCGCATTCTTTAGCCATTGCTTTGAATTAGAACCCATGAGAGTTCATGAATATGTATAGATCGTGTATAAATCGTTCTATGTATTAGAAACATAGAAACCGTCATGGTAGGACGTTTTGGTTTTAGAAACCATTTATGTACCCCTTTTTAGGAAATTTCGAATGTATGGGCATTATCACCCTATGTCATTGTTATGATAGCCCTTATTGTTATGGTTTATGAGTGATGTTGTCGTAGGTATTATCTCGTTGAGTGATGCTAGGAGGTTGTTGATACCTCACGATATTAGACTCATTGTGAGATTGATATGAACTCGAGTGATTAAGTGAGTTTAGTTAGGGAATTTTCACACATGTGTATTACTTGCTTGCATAGTCCATGAGTGGGTATTATTTTTTGAACTTGTCGTGACCGTTGACCAAACTGTATTTAATGGCGTTTTGTGAAGTTAATGATTTTAAAACTGTGAATTGCGATAACGAACTTGTGTGATGAACAAATGTCGTTGCGCGAATCATATTGAGTATGTTGTATAAACTGATTGTGCAAACAATGGAAAACCGGGTTTTTAAATTTCATAAACTGACCCTATGGTGTCAAATAAAATTTTCTTTTAAAAAAAATTTCTTTTAAAAATAATAATAATAAAATAAAAAAGGAAGGTGGTGATATCTTCTTTTCGTTCTTATGAAATGATTTGATTTTTACTATTCAAAAATTTTCTTGGAATTAATTTACACATGTAGCATATGGAAAAGAAACGTTTTGACGAGGAAGGACATGATGTCGTTTGGTCCTCAATTATGCATAACCTGGTCTACTATGCATAATTTAGGAAGAACCACGCTATGTCGGATAAATCATCACCCTTAAAACACTTGGTAATTGAGATAAATGTTTGGGTCAAGCTTCTGGAAGGAGAAAATATTTTTTACCCTATTACGGATTCTTATGCAAGTAACCATATCCTTATCGACTGCATAGAGAGAGTCTCGTGCGAGTCATTATGACTGGGTCGTTCCGAAGCGGATATACCTACGGTATTGTTCGGAACGAGTGTGTCTAGAAGGGAGTGATGTTTAGTTCGTAGTATCTAGGAGCGGTGATTGTTATGAAGACGTGTCAAGACCAAGTATAGTCGGTGTGCTAGTAAGCAATGATAGATTTGAGCTATCAACGGTGTGAACCTGATACCGATACTGAGAAGGAATCTTCTTGGAGATGTAAAGATTCCTAAGGAGGGTGGAAGCTGAGATGGTTAGTCCCGAGGTTGAAAGTGAGAAATGGAGAAGACCTCTCCTACATTGGATGTATGACGCCTTAAATGTATCAACTGATGGCCGTGAAGAAGACTTCTTTCCTCGAAATGGAGTGTAGTGGTAGTGTAGTCGTAAGTATACCTGATGACGTCAATGATTTTAATGAGACACTATACGATACTTGACCTACGGTTAAGTGTAGTGGCCCTTACTCCGGGACGTGACGACCCAAGGGCGTAAAGAGTGGCGAATTGATTGAGATTCTAGCTAAATGGTAACGTCCGTTTCCATTACTGGAGGAACAACCAAAATAGCCAACGTCTTAAGTCGAGCGGTATTGAATTAGGAGTGTGAGTATTTCGACTTGATGATTTGATTCATCAATGATGCTACGCGATGAGAAGGGACCAAACCAACGATGTTAGTCGCCATGAGGAAACGTTGAAATTTTTGAATTTTCGTCGGACGAGCAATAAGTCCATGATGCTCATTGTTTTCATAATTGATTTTGATTTGTCATTTGACATTATGTGTTGTAGCGGGATTGTCGCCGCCGAATTATGTGGAATATGTGCTATATGTGTTATGTGCTTTAAATGGTAGTGAGCGTCCATGTTACTTTTTCGTGGCCAGTGATGCGGTTTAGGATGTAAGCGAATGGGTGTAAATGCCCAAGTGAGAATTTAGGACGTAATAATGTAGGTGGACATGGCCAAAAGTCTTGTTGACGATTGTGGCTTGAAGTACCCATGAGAGTTAGTGTAGACTAATTTGAATTAGCTGTGTTTATGTTGGAATTATCGTCGATGTGGCTTGACTTTGTGGCAAGCTCGGTACGATGAGGAAAATGTGACCGTAGGGGTATAAAACCAGTGTTAGAATGACTTTTTATCTAAATCTCCAAAGGAAAGCGAATATGAAATTTAACTTAATAGCTGCCAAACTTGGTTACAAAGCCGGGCGTTGATGAATTGCCTATAGTATGAGACCAAGTCATCGAGTCATCATGTAAAAGATGGCGAGCGTACAATAGGTACTTATGTGATTATGTGGGCATGTGTAACAATGTCGTAAGATGATTAGGAGATCTAATGTGTTTCGGATTATTTTTCGCAACCAGTGAGGCATTATTGAATGAGACCGGAAGGGCGACATGTGTATTTTGGTTTTGGAATAAACGATGAATAATTTAATTTGATAATTATAAATATAATATATAGATTTGATTATTGACGTCTTTCTTGGTGTTTTTAGTTATCGAACGTACGTTTTGGATTTTGGTAACGAAGCATATCTCGGTTTTGTATATTGTATAATTCCGTATTTTAAGTGAAACATGTTATTTTTGATTTTGATTAGCGACAGAAAGTTTACATCTGTCCTTGGTAATTTGATAAGTGAGATCTATAGTTTTTGTTTGTGTTTTATGATCCCCACAAGTTTGGATCGATTCATTCATTTTAGAAAATTTCTCGCGAGAGCGACGTAATAATTATTTTAATCGGATGAATTATCGCTACGTAATATTGTTCCTTAAGAAGAACAGACGCTACTATAAAAGTTAGAACGAACGTGAATTTGTTTTTGTCGATATATTTTCAACGACTGTTTTTTTACCATCTTTTGATAAGAGCTACCATGATTTTGTTTGATTTAGGGTAAAATTAACCGGTTTGTTTTTGTTGCTTTCTATCCGGAAATAAGTCGAAAGCGAAATCAATGTAACGCATATTTATTTTGAAAACTACAAAGGGTTAGCGTGATGACGAGAAGCCGTCATGCTGCGAACGAACGATAAGTATTGAGTAAGAAAGGACGAGCAACCACCAGGACACGCTCCCCTAAGGTGGGTGGAATTGTAACAACCCGAGTTTATGGACGCGTAAGTCGATCGCGAATTTCGACGTCATAATATTATTTTATAAATTCGTGTGAGCGAACGTTGACCTTTAAAGTATTATATTTTGTCGTAAAAGAGAATATTTTCGAGGGGTATTTTAAATAGAAAACGGAAATTTAAAATATTTATTTTTGACGTTTCGCGAGTAAATGTTTGACCGCGCGTTCGTTAATCGTTTTAAGTAACGTAAAAATTTACGACGCGTTTCGTTATTATTTCTATGATCGTAAGTTTATTATTTTTACGAATGTCGTATTTTGTTTCTTGTCTTGAACCGGACTCGCATTTTAAAAAAATGTACACATTTTATTAAATGTTTTAAACAAAATGGAGTGGGACGAAATAAAAATAAGTTCGAAAGTAATTAACGAGTGTCGTGGTAGGTTAATAAACGAACCAAACGAACGTCCCTATGTATTAGTTTTGCAAGACTTAAAAGATGGAGGGACCAAAAGTGCCAAAGTTTCAAAGTTGTTTTCTATATATAGGCCCCATACTTACACTTATAACGCGAGCTTTTTAAACCAAAAATCTCTTCCCCACTCCCCTCCTTGTTACGTCCCGCCACCACCACCATAAACCACCCAAACATTTTTATTTTCCGACATGCAATTAAATCCATTTACAAAATATTAATCCCCTTGTTATTACCTACAAATCCCACTATTAAAATCCCACATGCATCAAGTTTTGAAGAAGTTAGGATCTAGGTTTGATTCAAGTATTTTCGATCAACAAGTGGGTTTATCGTGGGAAGATGGTTGTTATTTGAAGGTTTGCGTTAATGAAAAAGTTAAAGTTTTTGCGTTTTGGTGTGGTTCGAACCCACAGCTAGGATAAGAGGAACAAAGCGAGTCCGTTGTTTTGTCCGATCTAGCTTATTTAAGCATTGTAAGTACTCTACTTACTAGTGTTGTATTTATTTTTGTGATTCGATTTATTTTCGGTTATTGCATGTGATAAAATCCGATGGGTATTGCGCTAGACTAGATTGGAAAGGATAGTTGAGATGTTAATTAGGCTAAATGATGGTATTTTTGAATGATTGTTGAATTAGTCAAAAAATGTTGTTTTTATGAATTTTGAATGTGTCAAATTCGTGCAGAATCTGTGGCACGCAAAATGAGGTTCTAAAATTTATGAAAACTGATTTTTTTTTATGTTGAAATATAATAGAGTTTGTCCTAACGTACGTTTCGGTAATTTGAACGTCCCGTAACTCCTAATAACGAAGAAGTTACGGCGAAAACAAGTTTTGAAAACATGAAAGTTTCCAAACAGCACTTTGGTAATCCATACTTGCTGATCTGATTTTCAACGGCTATTTTGAGCACTTTCGAGTCCGTTTCGGCCTTCCGGCGAAACACGAAAGTTGTCCGGAATGATGTTTTATGTAAAATCTCTATTTGGTCAAAGTCACGAAAACGTGATATAGCGGGTCAAAACCGATGGTCAAACTGTCGCGTTTTATTAAAAATACAAGTTACAGCAGATTCTTGCAGGGGCATTTTTGTCATTTTCCATCGAGTTTTGGATCTCGGCTAAAAACACCACACCCTTGTCCGGATACGTTTCGCATAAATCTCTTTACCCGAATCGTGAAAAGTGATTTTAGAGGTCGTTTGGCCGGGTTAGATTGGGTAAAAATAAATATATGTATAAAAAGTCAAAATGTTGACTTTTAAAAAGTCAACCGGTCCATATAAGAACTATTGAATGTATATAAAAAATAATAAACGCTATTTCCTTTACGAGTATAACATAGACTTAACAAGTATGAACTGGATAATAGTTTCTAAAAATAGAAACTTTAGTAACATACGAGACATAATCCCGATATGGGTAATTAATAACCAAATTGAAAATCGAAAGTTCGACGAGATGAATAAATATTTTATAAATATAATTGGATGCCGAGACTTACTAAAAATGGTAACTTTTCAAAAATAGTAACTTTCCAAAAATAGAAAGTTGTTTAAAATAGAAAGTATTCGATTAAGCGATATATGACATAACTAAAAGAATGATCGTAATCTAATATTGTGGGGTTTTAGGATCTAAGGCGCAAGTTGATACTTGAATATGATTCCTTCACTACTGAGTATATGCCTTTTTGCTGTGTAACCGTTAGTTACCATGTGTTGGTGAACGCTAATGCATTAAATATATCTATTGGGTTTGACAACCCTGTCCGGGGTTTGAATCCGTTGGGACCACCCTGTCAAATAGACATTTTGTGGTTAGTATTAGGAGAAGTGACATACTTCTCGGACATAATGTTCGTCCGACGGGAATGAATGTGTTAAGTTTTCTGTACCAACGGACTCTTTAGTATAGGAAATCACGTAGTTTTTATAACTTGACTTATTGACCAACGATATACTTTTTTGTATGAAACCAAAATATGCGTTCTAAACTGTTATTTTAAACTCTGATAATTCATATCAATGTTTTGTTGACTTTTTAAGCATGTATCTCAGGTTAGTTGTTGTTGATGGCTGGATGGGACGGAACGCGGATGTCAAAGATGGTGTCCCGGTGAAATAGTGTCATAAACTAAACAAGTGTTTTAGAAATCAAGTCGTGTTGTGACTTTTAAAAATAATTTCTATAATGGTATTGGGACCTATGTAACTCTGATCTTTTTAATGAATGAATTTGTGTTTTATAAACGTATCTTTGAACGTTTACTGGGACTCGTGTGCATGTATTATGAAGTAGCACCCCAAATGTTGTATTCCGTTGCGTATCGTAGTTTGGGGGTGTTACATGAGTCCCCAAAAGAAACTGATTTTCTTATCTAATGTGCAGGGCAATCCACAAACACGGATTACTTACAAATACAAGAAGAGTGGATTGATATGGAAAGCCCAAGCACATGACATGGGAACATGTCCTATTTAATAGTACCTAATGAAGAGATAAGATGACAAGATTTTTCTTTGGAGGGAACCCTAAAGGAGGGAAAATCATAGGAAAAGATAGACCATTAACACACGGTAATACTAGATTTTGAAAATGGCGATTTTAGTAAGAGAGTTAAAAAGGTTTCAACTCTTTAGTGTCTCACAAATGTGGTATAAAAAGAATAGTGTACTTTTTAAATACACTGAATGGTATTGTTTTATCTCCAAAACTTAAGTAATTGATAAAGTCAAGTTTACTTAGAGTTCCTAGAAAGAACAATATGTATAGTGTTGATTTAAAAGAACATAGTTCCAAAAGGAGATTTAACTTGCCTTTTGCAAAAGCCACATTGATAGAATCTAAACTTGCATAGAAGCTAGGTCACTTTAAAATTTTAAAACCAATGAATAAATTGGTTAAGGAAATCATGGTAAGAGGGTTTACCTTATAACTTTTGAAAATGATCAAGCCTGGTTGCATGTCAAAAGGGAAGCATCACAGAGCCTCTGTAATCCAAACAGAGAACTCAATCAGTCTTCCTTTACATTTGTTACATATGGACTTGTTTGGTCCAACATTTGTAAAAAGCCTTATGAAGAAAATGGTATGCTATTGTTTTGTCACTATGATGAAAATCAGTATGTTTTTAACATGGGTTTTCTTTCTAGCTACTAAGGATGAGACTAGTGGCATTCTTAAGTCCTTTATAACTGGGATAGAAAATCTAGTAGATCACAAGGTTAATGTGATTAGATGTGATAATGAGACTGAGTTCAAAAACAGATAAATGAATCAGTTTTGTAAAATGAAGGGTATTTTGAGACAATTTAGTGTAGCTAGAACTCCTCAATAAAATGGAGTTGCTGAGAGGAGAAATATGACACTAATTGAGGCTGCTATCAACTATGCTAGCTGATTCTAAGTTGCCAACTACTTTTTGGGCAGAAGCAGTCATAACTGCTTGCTATGTGCAAAATAGAGTGTTAGTAGTTAAGCCTCATAACAAGACCCTATATGAACTTTTGCATGATAGAACACCAACTTTAAGTTTTATGAGACCATTTGGGTGTCCTATTACCATTCTCAATACTATAGATCACTTAGGCAAATTTGATGGTAAGGCTGATGAAGTTTTCTTTGTTGGATACTCTTTAAATAGTAAAGCCTTTAGAGTATTCAATAGTAGAACAAGGATAGTGGAAGAAAACTTGCATATTAGGTTTAGTGAGAGTACACCTAACGTTGTAGGTAGTGGACTAGATTGGCTATTTGATATTGATGCACTAACAAGAACAATGAATTATAAGCCAATTGTTGCAGGTACACAGTCTAATAGTTTTGCAGGTACAAAAGCAAGTGATAATGCAGGTCAAGCTAGAAAGGAGACAGAACCTGTCAAAGATTACATTTTGCTACCATTATGGACTGCTGATCCACCATATTCCCAAGATCCAAAGAGTTCTCATGATGATGGATCCAAACCTTCAAGTGATGATGGAAAGAAGGTTGATGAAGTCCAGAAAAGATATAGTGATGTAAAGATTTAAGAGCATGAATTTAATGTTATACAGCACTAACATGTTATTATTGTTGATTAATTATTAATACTGTTAGTTTAACTGTTAATGCTGCTAGCATATATGAGGTTAATGTTGTTGGTGGAAAAACAAGAATTGAACTTCCATATGATCCAAATATGCTTATTTGGAAGATGATAGCATATTTGACTTCTCAAGAGATGATTGAAGATGATGGTTTTGGTTGCAGTGACTGACATGAACATTTGGATAAATATCCAATTCAGTCCTAAATCTAAACTATAAGAATTCATTAAAGATCATCTCATGATTAAGTGATGGAGATTTGAATTAGTCTACACATCAGGAAGTGTTAAAGAATTTGGAGGAACACTGAGTTGTTAGTACTATTCAACCAAAGGAAACAAACCATAAATGACCTTCAAAAATTGCTTGTTTGCTTTCTTTTTATCATAGGAGAACCCCAAAAGGTAATTCTGCATTGGAAAGGGGAGATCCAAGTTGGATAGAGGCTCTGCTAGAAGATCTTCTGACAATTCAAGTTACAAGAAGTTTTAGGACTTTAGTGGATTACAAATGGAAAAAGGGCTATAGCTTAAATAGGTTTTCAGGAATAACAGGATGAATGGGGAATTGTGATAAGAAATAAATCAAAGAATGGTTTGCTCTAAGGATACACACATGAAGGAAGGGATTGCTATGTGAAGGCTTTGCCCCTGTTGTAAGTAAGAATTAAGCAATTAGGTTAATTTTAGCTTATGCTTCATTTTTAAAGAATTTTGTAGGTACATTCCAAATGGATATAAATAGTGTCTTTTTCTCTATGGGAAGATTGAAGAAGAGGTGTATGTATGTCAACACCAGGATTGAAGTCTAGACTTCTGGATAGAGTATAAAGGTTCGAAAAAGCACTGTATGGACTACATAAGCTCCTAATGCTTGGTATGTAAATTATCAACATATTTGTTGGACAATGGGTTTAAAGAGGGTAAAATTAACAAGACCTTATTCATCAAAAGGCACAAAGGTGATATTTTGCTGGTCCAAGTTTATGTGGATGATATCATCTTTGGTTCAACAAAGAATGAGCTACGCATTTCATTTGCGAAGTTCATGCATGAGAATTTTCAAATAAGTTCTATGGGAGAACTTACATTCTTCTTGGGATTACAAGTAAAGCAGAAGGATGGCATATTTATTAGTCAAGATATATATGTTGCTGAAATTTTAAAGAAATTTGGGTTTACAAAAGTCAAGACTACAAGCACACTAATGGAAACTCAAAAGCCTCTGCTCAAGGATGAGATGGTGAAGAAGTAGATGTTCATTGTATAGGTCAATGATTTTTTTGGGTTTTTTCAAAAAAAATGATGTATCTTACATCTTCAAGACCTGACATCATGTTTGCAATGTGTGCATGTGCTAGATACCAAGTCAATCTAAAGGTTTCACATCTTCATGCTGTGAAAATGATTTTTAGGTACTTAAAAGGTCAACCAAAATTAATCCTTTGGTATCTAAAAGATTCTCTTTTTGATTTGGTAGCATACATGGATAGTGATTATGCGGAGCAAGCTTGGATAGGAAGTCTACAATAGGAGGTTGTTAAATTCTTGATGTAGATTAATATCATGGCAGTGCAAGAAACAGACAGTGGTTGCAAATTTCACAACAAAAGCTGAGTATGTGGCTGCTTCAAGTTGTTGTGGACAAGTTGTTGGGAATAAATCTTCACAAGATAATACTGCTAGTCCAAGAGGTTAATACTGCTCTTATTATAACTAACAGTATTAACTGAGTTAGTACTGCTAGTACAATATTAGTACTGCTAGAGTTATTTTGTACTGCAGAGTAAGATTTAATTAACTGGTTGATGAATTAAGACGGCTAGAGAGCTTTCATAAAGTAAAGACTGTGAGACGGATTATATGGATGTAATCTAAGTGTATATCTTATAAGAATAGAAAGATATGTATATGTTTAGAATTATAGAAGATCTTAAAAGATTTGTAGTTATCTTGTAAAGGACTCCTTGGTGTATAAAAGGATAAGATCAATAGTTAAGGTGTTTGACACACATTTTTAGAGATCGGAATTCATTAGTTATATTTTTCGAAATTTGCACTTGCTACATTGCTTTCAAGGTTTGTAAACCTGTAGTACTAGTTTAAGAGTAATCTTTATTGATCTAATAATATTTATAGTGTTGGTTATATCTTTGTTATTCAAGTTTACTGTTTTATCATAATAATCTAGGTTATTTAAAGTGTAGATTCCGCATACAACTTTAGTATGCAAAACAAAGTTTCTACAACAAGTTATTTTGGATTTATCCAAGGTAATTTAACCTTTGACAACCTAGGAAATTGAATCAGGTTTGGGGATCAACAAGTGGTATTACTCCAGCAGCTTTGTCTTTGAGAAACTTTGATCTAGGAAGCATGGAGTTTGAATCTGCAATAGTGGCATATGCAAAGTTTCCCATACTCAAAACTAGTGTGAGTATGGAGATGTGGGTGATTGTATTAGGCAAGAGCTAGTACTTTTCAATAAAGAGCTTATGCTATATGGGATTCATAGAGAATGGTAATTCATGGTGTGGTTTGTTCCAAGATTGCACAAAAGAGATGGTTACTTCAGTTACAAAGGGTATGGTGCTTGTAACTGCTAAGAAAAGGACCAATAGAAGAACTATGAGAGGCCAGTAAGCTTGCTACTCATGGCTTCTCCCAATGACATCAACTCACATTACAAGTCTAGTCCCTGTTGCTAAATCAAGTTTGCTGCATTGAACACGATTTGGGGGTATGAAAGCAACTAGAAAGCTAGAGACACTTTTGAAAGCAACAATATGAAAATTCAATGCAATAAGTGCAAGTGTCTCTTGACTCTATATTTAACAAGCTTTAGAATATTGTCAGTAGGCTTGCAATCTTGGGTGTGGTCATCGCTCAAGAAGACTTGAATTCAAAACTTTTGAGCAGCTTGCCTCCAGAGTGGAACACTTATGTGGTTGTTTGGATGAATAAGCCTAAAGTTGATACAATGAGCATTGATGATCAGTACAACAACTTCAAGATTGTTGAACAAAAGGTAAAGAAATCTATTGGTGCAAGTAGTGGTGCTCAAAACTTAGCCTTTATGACTGCTCCAAATACTAGCAGTACTAATGATGTTAACACTGCTAGTCCTCAAGTTAGTACTGTTAGCACAAATGTTAACACTGCTAGTCCTCAAGTTAGTACTGCTAGCTTCAGTGATAATGATATGTATGCTTTCATGGTTGAAAATCCAAATGGTTCTAATCTTCTACATCAAGACTTAGAGCACATTTATGAAGATGATTTGGAAGCAATGGATTTGAAGTGGCAGCTCTCTTTGCTAAGTATGAGGGCAAAGAGGTACTATCAGAGGACAGGAAATAAGATTTTCATTAATGCTAATGATACTGCTGGGTATGATAAATCCAAGGTAGAGTGTTTCAACTGTCATAAGATGGGACACTTTACCAGGGAGTGTAAAGCACCAAGAAGCAAGGAAGGTCAGTTCAGAAATCAAGACAATATCATAAAGCAAGGAAACAATGAAGACACATCCTCAAAGGAAATGTTGGCTATAGATGGTGTAGGCTTTGACTGGAGTGACATGGCAGAAGAACAAGTTCAGACAAACATGGCTCTAATAGCATTTTTCAGACTCTGAGGGTAATAAACAATGATAAAACTTGCTCTAAAACTTGTCTAAAAACTTTGACAACTCTTAAGACAATAGATGTGATGATTTGATTGTTAGCCTTAATCAAACTGAATTTACAGCAACTACATTTTAAAAGGAGGTTTTAGCAACTCTAGCGAACATTTATCATCTTATAGAAAGAATGAGGTTCTCTATTTAGGAGGAAGTTTGCAGTTTTTTAAAGAGAAGTAGCTTGCAAAGACTATGAATTATAAATGTGCCTTAAAAGTAAGTTTTTGAAAAAAGTTAAGCAAGTGAAAAAGGAAGGCATTGGAATTTAAATTGAGAATTTGATAAGCACTCAAAAGGATTTTTGATTTAGTTGTTAGGGAGTTTAGATAACTGACAAGAGTAATAAACAACGGGTTTGGGGTATAGTGCAGTTCCTTCCACTATAAATTAATCTATAATAGACCTAAAAAGCTTGATCTGTCTTATTCTGGTCTTGATGAATTCAAAGAGCCTGAATTCAAAGGTTATGGTACTGAGAATAGTAAGCAAGAGTCTAACATAGTTTGTGATAAGAAATCAGATGATTCTAAGGAAAATTCTGATGACTCTTTGGTAAAAGAACAAGTATCAAAAGACACAAGTAGCTTTGTTGAGTCTTCACTTAATGTTGATAAAGAAATAGTTTTTCCTGTTGATAAAAAGGTAGAGTCTGTCAAACCTAAAAATCATGAAAAAACAGTTAAAAAGTCAGTTAGGTATGCTGAGATGTATAGAATCATAAACCTCCTGGGGGGAATTCAATGGAATTGGACTATTGATTAGAAGTCCAAATCATCTAAGAAAGTGATTTGTTGTGACGTATAACAAAGCTTGCTTTATTTGTGGGAGTTTTAATCATGTACAGGCTCAGTGTAAATACCATCAAAGGGAAGGGATGGTATATGGGAATACAAATAAAAGGGTGAACTACAACTATTACAACCAATAAAACTCACCCCTAATGAGGCTCAAGGCACATGGTTCCTAATGAGCAGTTTTAATGAAAACTGGCCTAAAAATTTTAATATGCATAGAGACAGTTAATTGCTCATCTACAAACTATAGTTTTTAGTGCTAAACCTAATTCTCATTTTTCAAAACCAGCATAATCAACTGTAAACAAAGTTAATAATTATCCTCAAAATAGTTACTTAACACTTGTTTGATGTAATCGTTTAATTGTTTGATGCCCGATTACATTGAACGATAGTTTTTAGCTTACGCGATTTAACTTAACGATTACGATTTAAAGCAAACGCGTCCAATACTTAAAATACATAGTGAATTTATTAACGACGTCAATGACCCTAAAACATGGGGTGTTATAATTTAGAATCATTCCATATGGAATTGGAGAATTTGGTTTATTTTTAATCTTTTCAACTCGTTTGGTTAGAAAGTAGGCAAAGTTGAAAGGAGTACTTGTTAGAATGCAATACATCATGTGACATGATGAGGCAGGAAGAAATGGTGAGTCATTTTGAATGCCAAAGGCATTATCTTAAATGATTTCATTCCAAGATCTCATGTCATGACGAAGCTCTTCCTTGAAGATTTTATTTGGAAAAATGGTTTGTCTGGTTGTTGTGATTGATTGAATAATTTCATTTGGTGTTGGAATGTGTGTTTGATAAGGTGTGTTTGACTATTGATTAGTTTTCAAAGAGCCGAGAGATGATTCTTCAGAGTAAGAACATTCTCCTTCACATGGAATGGAGAGAATCGAGGCAAATGACTCGAGTGAAAATTTAAATGTTCTTTTTAATGCCCATAATGTTAAAAAGACATTTTGATCATCATCTTTGGTGATTTCTATTGAGGAGTAGAATTCAAGTAGAAATCTTGGACAGTTCCCTTCCTGAAGTTCATATATATTCAAAAGTTTGATAATTTGAAAAAGGGTTTTAATATTATCATATTTAGTGGATTCCGGAGATACAGGACGACCTTCATGAATTGACCTAGGTTTTAAGACGTCAGGAATATAGTTTTCATTTGAGATTGTTGGAACATATGATTTTGTGTACCTTAATTCATCTTCCAAAGTCATTTCACCTAGAATTGAAAAAGATAATTTTAGTGAGGTTCCTTCATTTAAAGAGATGTCTAGTGTGTGCCTAAATGTGACAAATGTGGAGTAACGATTAACTCGACCTAAAAACTACAATATTAAGAGTTAATCCAAACTCTCCTTAGTTTGATTTTGCTCATCCAAACAAGTCGAAAAATACATATGAATTATGTATCTCAAAATTTGTTCATGAGATCATTATGCATGTGTTTGAAAACGTTTTTTAAGTTGTATTAACAATGCATAACAACAATTTTATTATGTTCCTAACGTGAGTGATTTGAAAATAAAATTAGGGTTTTGGTTCGAAATCAATTTTTCGACAAACTAACTAATGTATGCAAATCATGTTAGCTGACTCTAAGTTACCTACCACATTTTGGGCTGAAGCAGTTAGTACTGCTTGCTATGTACAAAATAGGGTCTTAGTAGTCAAGCCTCATAACAAGACACCTTATGAACTTTTTAGAGGTTTTAAACCAGCTCTAAGCTTTATGAGACCATTTGGATGTCATGTTACCATTCTTAATACTTTAGACAATTTAGGCAAGTTTGATGGCAAAAGTGATGAAGGTTTCTTTGTTGGATATTCCTTGAGTAGTAAAGCTTTTAGGGTATACAACACTAGAACCAGGAGGGTAGAAGAAAACTTGCATATTGGGTTTTTAGAGAATAAGCCTATGATAGAAGGGAATGGTCCAAAGTGGCTGTTTGATATTGATTCTCTAACCCAATCTATGAATTATGTACCAGTAGCTGCAGGTACAATCACTAATGAATCTGCAGGTACACAAGGAGAACTTAATGCAGGTACATCTACACAGAAAGAAGAAATCAGTCAAGATTGCATTGTGATGCCAATTTGGAAAGATGCTTCATACTTTGATTCACTTTCCAAGGATGTTGGTAATGGTGAACCAAAATCTGCTGCTAATGATCAAAAGCATGTTGAAGATAGTCTAGATAATGTGAAGGATGAAAAAGATAAGTCTGAAGATGATAGCAGTCCTAAGGAAGTTAATACTGTTGGACAACATGTTAATACTGCCAGTCCTGAAGTTAATACTGGTCGTTTTAAACTTAATATTGTTGATCCATCAGTTAATACTGCTAGTTCATATGATCCAGATAGCCTTAAAGACATGTTCAAAATGGGATCTAGTCATACACTTAAAGCCACTCATGTTGAGTTCTTCAATGATGAAGATGAACCAGAAGTTAATTTGGGGAACATCCTTAATTCCTATACAGTTCCAACCACTCCCAATACAAGAATTCATAAAGATCACCCAATTAAAAATGTGATTGGTGATGTGAAGTCATCTGTTCAGACAAGAAGAATGACAAAACCTACTTCTGAACAAGGGTTTCTCGGTGCTGTTTATAAAGAGAAATCATATGACACTCTGAATACTTGTTTATATGCTTGTTTCTTATCACAGATTGAACCCACAAGCATTGCTAAAGCTCTATCTGATTCATCTTGGGTGGAAGTAATGTAAGAAGAACTTCTGCAATTCAAACTCTAACAGGTTTGGATACTTGTGGATTTGCCTATTGGGAAGAGGGCCATTAGAACAAAATAGGTCTTCAGAAACAAGAAAGATGAAAGAGGGATTGTGATTAGGAATAAAGCAAAGTTGGTTGCACAGGGTCATAGACAAGAAGAAGGTATAGACTATGAAGAAGTTTTTGCTCATGTGGTAAGAATTGAGGCAATAAGATTATTTTTAGCCTATGCTTCTTTTATGGGTTTTCTGGTATATCAAATGGATGTGAAGAATGCATTCTTATATGGAACTATTAAGGAAGAGGTTTATGTTACTCAACCACCAGGATTTAAAGATCCTGACAATCCAAACAAAGTTTAAGAGGTGGTCAAGGCACTTTATGGATTGCATCAAGCACCAAGAGCATGGCATGAAACCTTGGCTAACTATCTGTTGGGCAATGGGTTTAAAAGAGGGAAGATAGATCAGACATTGTTTATCAAGAAACAAAAAGGAGATATTTTGCTTGTACATGTCTATGTTGATGACATTATCTTTGGCTCTACAAACAAGGAACTGTGTACTGGATTTGAAAAGCTTATGAAGGATAAGTTTCAGATAAGTTCTATGGGAGAACTTACTTTCTTTCTAGGATTACAAGTACAGCAGAAGGAAGATGGAATATTTATCAGCCACGATAAATATGTAGATGAGATTTTGAAGAAATTCAACTACACTGATGTGAAGTCTGCTTCTACTTTAGTTGATTTGAAAAAACCTTTAGTCAAAGATGTAGATGCTGATGATGTTGATGTACATCTCTATAGATCTATGATTGGGTTTCCAATGTATCTTACAGCATCTAGGCCAGATATCATGTTTGCAGTATGTGTATGTGCCAGATTTTAAGTTACACCAAAGACATCACATCTCTTAGCAGTCAAGAGAATTTTTAGATATTTGAAAGGCAAACCAACCTTAGGCCTTTGGTATTCTAGGGATTCTCCATTTGATCTAATTGCTTATACTGATAGTGATTATGCTGGAGCCACTCAAGATAGGAAGTCAACAACTAAAGGTTGTCAGTTTTTGGGAAACAGATGATATCATGGCAGTCAAGAAGACAAACAGTAGTTGCACCCTTATTCTTACAAGAGAAGCTGAATTTTTGCTTCACTAGTGCTATGGACAAGTACTCTAGGATTCAAAACAATTATTGGATTAATGGGTATAATATCATGCATACTATGATTCCATTGATAAAAAAACAAACTATCTGCATTATTGAAAAACAGTTCAACATCAAAAAACAAAACAATATATGAGATTAGGACATCATTTTATATAACAGATTGCAATGCTAAAAGTTAATTCAAAAGGTTAAAATTGATACTGATCATAATGTTGCAGATCTTCTTACTAAAAGGTATTGATGCATGAAGGTCTCAGTACATGTCTCAGTATCGAATGTTTTAATAACCATTATGTTTAAATCTCTTTATGTCTTTGTAAAGTTTTGTAAAGGATTAGTACTGTTAGTTGAATCCATTAGAACTGCTAAGTATAATTAGTACTACTAGTTATACTTAAGACTGCTTGTTAAAACTGTTAGTCAATAATTAATCATTGTGTCCCAAAAAGAAAATATTTGGATAGTGTATTTTTAGTTTATGGACTAAAACTTGCAAAAAAAGCCATATTAAATACCTGATGTTGAATGCTTTACCTCTGAAGTATTGTTTGTGGCGACTACTTATGTCATATGACTACAACATGGATGAAAGGACAAGAAATATCAAAAATGGTTAAAAAGAATAAAAAACATGTAGCATATTCGAAAAAAGAGGTCTGGACAAAAAAACCGAGATACCTCAGTCAATTGGGTCCTCTGTAAAGTTTGGTGAAGAGGCCTGTCCATAAGGATTTTGGTGACAGAATGGGAAAGCTGCCACTACTTGCTTTAGGCTTAGAAAGCAAAGCCAGGATATTGGAAACAACAATAAGACCCAATCCATGGCAACACTTAATGTAGAACAAGTCCTAGGAATTGTTTTAGTAGTGGTTCCAGGTGCCTAGATAACTATAGATAGGGGGTGTAGATGCTCAAACTAGGTTTGAGACTACATCTAAATAGTCCAATGATCCACCTCTCTCAAGAGGTTACACACTTGGAAGTGGGGAGGACAGTCTAAAATTATTGAATAGATGGGGCAATTGAACAAAATTGTCTGAAATTTGTAATTAAAAGAATAGAGAGATTCAGATAAGCTAAAACAGAGAGAGTTTATGTGACAAAAAAGAAAGAAATAGAGAATAGGTGAGAAAAAGAATAGAGAAGATTAAGTAGATCTGAAAAACAGAAAGAGATGTTTGTGATAAAAACAAAAAGATTGAATTGGTAAACAAAAAGAGTTGAGAGATATTGTGTGAGCATAAAAATATGAAAGAGAATGTAAGAGTCAATATTGGAGATGTGAAAACTCTTTGGAACAAATAGAGGATAAAACAGTTATGCTCACTCATTATACTGATGACATTGAACTTAGTACTTCTCCGGCATACTAGTACTGTCAGGCATAACATAGTACTGGTCAAGGGCAATACTTAGAACTGAAAGTCATATATAATGTACAGCTTGGGCTTAGAGTTATACTGCTATGGCTATTATTATACTGCTTAGGTGATCCGTTAGTACTGTTTTGAGTCTATAAACCGAAATTCTTCACTACTATATCCGTTCCAAAAATTCACGCCACAACTTTCGTCCTAAAGTTTGACTAAATTGGAGAATTCATGATCTTTCTATATAAACATAAGATTTATTCAAGATAAGTACAAATCTTTTTCAGTCGGTGCAATTTAAAACCTTAAAAACTCTCTCATATCTCAATTCCCTCTACCAAACACTTATACTCTCTCCCACGACCATATTCCATAACCTTAATTAACTTTATCTTCATCTAATGGTGAATTTAGAGTTTTGTGATAAGCACAACATGGTTGCATACTTAGAGAAGTCAGAAGGAAGTGAGGGGTTTCATGAAATCAAGATTTTCCTCTCTGTAAGTCACATCTACAATGCCCCATCAGCGATGCAAGTCCCACCATTTATACTTTCTCTTAATGAACATTTTAGCAAACTGCTACTGTTATGCTCAATTGAATGATGGAGTATTGATATTACAAACACCATTGATAGAACGGTCCAAGAAACATTTCGAGGGCTGCCATTAGAAGCATCTCAAGCAAGAAGATTTCTGAAGCATTCCCTCTCTCCCTACTTGCAGAAATCTTTGAGGCAATGCTCTTTATGGAATGTAATCTACTTCTGATAGTCTTACTTTTCAAAAGGGACACTTTTCCCCACAGTGGAAGTTCTTCGTTCATACCATACTCCACTGCTTGAGTCCTAAGAAGACTGCTTAGGAGCAGTTTAGTAGCAACATAGCTACTGCTATCATATGCCTGGCAACAAACATGACTTTTAACTTTTCAAAATTCATTTTTGGAAGCATGGAAAGATAAATTCGTAGCACAACGAGGTTAGAAGTCAATACCAATAAAAATCATACAAGTCTTTTGATGTATCCATGATTAATTAAAATCTTTTTTAACAACACCAAAGACTTCTTTTCCCCCATACAAGAACCTATCCTACACCATCCTTTTATAAAACACACAACACACGATGTCAACAACAAGAAGAGAAGTCTCAAAGTGTAAAAAAAAGGGAAATTCTGGGGTGATTACTCCAATGTAATGATACAATGCTAGTTTCAGGCATAGGGGAGAAGATCATCTTATCCAAACCACTCTTGAGACATCCCCTTTTTATTATTTTTTTCCAAAATAACCATCTTCCAACCATCCTTATCATCCCATCACACTTTAATCAGTGCTCGATCCACCTCACAACCAACCAACACACCACTGAGGAGCCGCTCCAATGCCCCATGAATTACTCCTCCCATAGTGTTCACCAACACTTAGACATGAAGAGGGCAGTATGCAACAAATAATTGATTAGATTTGGTTACCAAATTGACAGATAGAGTTAAAGTTTTGGAGAATGACTTGCAACAGACAAAGAATACTTAAAGTACATGCACAAACAAGACTCATCCAAACAGATATGAAAAAGATGGAGAAAAAGTCAGACATTCAAAGCCTATTGGAGAAGGCACGGATTGATATATCTAAGGGAAGACGATGCTGCCGAGGTATATCTTCAGAACAGGAGAAGACTCGTGATAATGATACTGATCCTACAATCTCAATGGTAACAAAATACCTTAACGAAGATCTGGAATATGATTTATGATGTTAGTACTGCTGAAAGGGAATAACCACTCTAGTGCAACCATTAGTATTGTAGCCTCTCTAAAGTTTCTACTGCTGAAGACCAATTAGTGTGCTGAAACACTATCTATATTAGATAGGAGTGCATCAAAAGCAAGAGTAAAAAAGGAAAAGCCATTATGCAAGATCTGAGCCATAAGAGAAATCAAGAAAAAAGTTTCAAGTTCAATGACATTATGAAGAATTAATCAAGAGAATTTGTTTTTGAGGAAGAACAAGCTAGATTCAATGCTAAACAAGAAGCTAGATTTAAGGCAGAACAAGAACAAGAAAGGATTGAATTTGAAACAGCTTTAGAATTGCAAAATGAAAGTTGGATGAAAGAGAAAAGTTCCAGCTAAAGAAGTTCATGATATTAATTGGAGTGATCCTTACTGGTTGAAGATATCCAACTCTACAGAAAAAGACCTTTTCTGTAGCTGAAGTCTAGGAAGAACATGTGCATGTATCTGAAAATAAGGTGGATACAAATGAGATCACGTTTCAATTAGAATGAGTTACGAAGATATAAGACCTATATTTAAAAGGTCTGGACCAAATTCAATCCTTTGTACCCATGGATTCTGAAAAGGAAAAAGGTAGTGAAAACAAAACTGAAGGAAGAAGAAAGAAATCACATGCTAGGAAAAGAGCAAAAGAAACTCTTAGTGAAGAAAGTGCTAATAACATAATTAAGAAATATGATGCTCGAAAAAGAAGAACTTCAAGTTTACTTGAACATTGTTCCAAAAGAAGAAAGTCTTAATGTTGAATCATTAGCAACAAAGTATCCAATAGTTGACTGGGAGACACAGATTCTAGCAAATGATCAATACTATTATCAAATCAAAAGAGCAGATAGAAGTGTTAAACACCTTACAAGAATACAAATTTTCATAGTTTCCCAAGTCAAATTAGAAAAGCTTCATGGTTGTAAACCCTAGTACTAGTGAAGAGTACTCATATTATTGATCTAATAATATTGAAGCATTTGGTTTATGTTCCAATGTACATTCTACTGCAACACACATTTACCTTTTTATTCATAATACTTCTGATAATAAAGGTGTATGATTCCGAGCATACACTTTAGTATACATACAAAGTTTTCTACAACAAGATATTTTGATTTATCACAAGTAATTAACTTAGAACCAAGTTACGGAATCGATTAAGGAATTGGGATATTTAGCATAGATGCAAGAGATATGGATACGAAGCTTTTATCGGCTCCAGAATCAAATAATACTTTAGCTAGATATTGGTTTAGAAGGAACATACCCGTGACTACGTTCGGGTCTTGGTGAGCATTCCTATACCTTAGCATGTAGGCTCTTCCCTGGGCATTGTTGTTGACGATCTTTCGGCACTGATTTGCATAATGCCCTTCTCACGTCCACATCACGACAAGAACTGTTTACTAGTAGCCATATACTTCTAGTGGCTGGCCCTTTGTTTCTACAGTTCTTGGTCAGATGGCCCACCTTGTTGCAAGTATTACACTTAACAGTGCAAGGTCCTGTGTAATGCAGAGTGCATTTCTTACACAAAGGACGGTTTTTAGTATACCCATTGTTTTCTATTAGGGTGGCAGCATAAGTCTTGAAGTTTCCTTCCTTCATGTTCTATGTGGGGGGAGATTATTTGTAGTAGTTGTTGTCCATGGTGTTATGGTATTTGTTGTACGTTGAAAGTTCTTTGTGTCGTCAAACTTTTATAGTATCAGATTGATACTTGTACCGGAGTGTGCTTTGTTACCTGATCCATTAGCCTATGGGCTATGTTAATGGATTCCTCTAGAGTTTGAGGTTTAGAGGCAGTAACATTCCCTTTAATACTTCGAGCAATACTTCGAGGCAATCCCCTGATGAAAACTTCCATCATTTTTTCAGAATCTGGCACCATAGTGGGACACAAGGTTGCCAATTCTTGGAATCTTCTCTACAATATGCCTGAGGATCATTCCCCTTCAACAGACAGAAGAGTAAAAATTCGTCTTCCATCTTCTGGACCTCAGTTCGGGGACAGTACTTTTTTATCAAAAGCTTCTTGAATTCAACCCAGGTAATCTTGTAAGCTTTTTCTATCCTAATAGGTTGGGCAAAAGAATTCCACCAGGATAGAGCTTCTTCAGTTAAAGTACCAGTAGCAAACTTTACCTTGCAGTCTTCGGTACAGTTGCTACGGGAAAACACTAATTCAGTTCGCTCAAACATCGATAAAACCAACAGTGCCTTTCCGTACCTTTGAATTGTCAGGGGGTTGGCAGCTCATGAACTCTTTGTAGCTACATTTTCTTGCTACAGGAGCTTCTCTTGGTCTAGTGGTATTATCAGTATTTGCCATGTTAGCGACTTGTGCTTCCAGAGCTGCGGAAACACTATCAACAACTAGTTTCTTGATGGCAGCCTGAGTCATGGCTAGTGCTTCAGATGTTGACGCCCTTTTGGGAGGCATTCTATCAACATAAGACAACACGTAATAAGAATGATATCACAAGTCTTAAAATGCAATGCTTATTTTTGAACTTTAAGCATTTTTAACAATAGTGATATTGAAATCATAGATACTTATTTGATATGAATTCTAACAAGCATCTAACTTATTAGTTTATTTTCTAGGGGTCACGGTAAGATTCATAATGATGAAGACGGAGATGTAATATAGGACACAGGATGAATATAAAATGGGATCACCATTATATTATATCATGAACAACTTGCCTTTGTACTGTACATAGTCAAAATTTGACAAGTGTTGTTATTTATACCACACATCCCGTGGCTAGGTTCTAACAAAAGCTATAACTAGTGTTTAATCTAGTAGTCTGATGGTCCTTCCTGGCTGTTCTTGTGTTCATAGATTGCATTCAGAAGACTTTCCTTATCTGCTTGGTGACGAACCTGGATATCTTCGATGATTTGTTCTAGATTAGCAATCCTGAAGCGAGCCAGAGCAATCTTGTTGTTATTTCCCATTTGCTTTCTTTGAAGTTTAGCAATTTAAGTACGAGACTCTCGGAGTTCAGCTTCCAGATTGGTCAACATCCTTTTGTATGATCACCCGCCATTTCCAATACCTTTGTATTTATCTTGCTATGTGCTCAAAGCGATCGAGAAGAGATTCCATCTAGGTGGTTCAAAATTTCCGTCAATTGCTCCTCGTGACGTCCAATACTGTCTACATAGCTATTCCTCCTATCGTCAAATGCTTGAGGTAGGGCAAAAAGTAGAACAGGATGATCGGTCACGACCTCATTTCTTAAAGTGGCAATAATTCCTTAGAAGAAAGAATTCCTTGAGGAATAAACATTAAAGATAGCATTGAAGATTGAGGCACAATAGTTTGGCGGTGAATAGTAGATTTCTTTAGACATAATATGCATGCATGGTCCCTCATATAGTGGGTTAGTCATGAAAAAGTGAAAGAGTTGGTAAAGATATTGGAACTAAACCAAATGAGTTATTTGAAGAGCTAGAATAAGTTTTTCCTGGTGAAGCTGGGACATAGTCCGGTGAAGCCGGGATATAGTCAGGAAAGTTAGAGGAAAAAGCATCCTCAATATCGAAAGTAGGGTGGTTGGGAGAAGACATCACTCTGTTAACAACCCAGTGGTAAATAACATAAGTTATTTATATAATAGTAAAAATAAGATATGGTAGCTTTACCATACCATATCCAAAATGTAGTGCACAGTGACTTTCTTGGATGGAAAAAAGAAAAGTAGTTATAGTTAAGGTTTCAACCTTGTTCTCTATAACCGTGGCTCTTGATACCAATCTATAACACCCCCATTTTGACATATAGCAGCGGAAGCTAATCTGGGGTATTATTTCATAGTACAACAGTCATAATCATAGAAAATGAATCGTAAAGAGACGTTTTTGGAAAATTTAGTTATCATTCATTTATTCATTAGAGTTTTTACAAAAGAGAGGTCCCAAACATCTAGAAACATAAAGTTTGAATGATAACAGTTTAGCCATCTTCAAGTCCGTGCCACTCCATGCCATGTGATGCTCAATTACCTGAGATAAACATGCTACAAAGTCAACACAAAGGTTTAAGTGAAATCATAGGTTTATGTTAAACAGTTTGAATACAAGTATCAAATAGTGGGAATTACGTTTGTTATACACACGTATAAGTGTAAACAATTGCAAATGAGTGCAATATTATAGATCTACCTGGTTCTCTATAACCTTGGCTCTGATACCAATCTGTCACACCCCCAGACGGGGCCTGGACGGAATACGTGTCCGAGGGCGTGACGTCATCATAATCCGAACACAAGGCACAAGAGAACGACCACTAATGGACGTTTTAAAAATCATAACTCGTTGCATTGTTTAAAAATAAATAAGTTTTACAATATTTAAAGGAAATTAAACATTTGCAGAAGCGTAAGTAAAATGTAGCGGAAGCATAATTTGGTTTTCAAAAGACAACGAGTATGATATTTTGATAAGTCTTGAAAGAGTATCATATTGCACGTAGACTCCACATAGCACGTCAAGAAATCCAAAGCTAATCACCTGAGAAAAACATGCTAAAACGGTCAACATAAAGTTGAGTGAATTCATAGGTTTAGGTAAAACATTTACGAGGATCAAAAAGGTTTAGTGAATACAGCTTCACTCAAAGTATTATGAAAAGTGTTTAGTAATTGGAAATGTTCAACCAAAGTAGTGTGGATCACAAGATTTCAAAGCGTATGTGACAATCTTAGCAGTTTACGATTTCACATATAAAGCACATGTGACCGTTATAACAAATACAACTTCACATGCAAGTACTTATTGTTGCACTAAGCTCATGACACTGAAGCTAATAATCAACAGGGCATATTACATCCTGTCATATAGTATTCCTGCCCTTAACCGGTGTCCCAAACCAAAGACCACCATAACGCACATCGACATGACATATATCCGTTTGTTCTTCGTTAAGTGGAACCAAAGCAGATAGGGATAATTAGTCCCAATAGATCTATTTATTCACTCGCGCTCCCTCAACCGGTCCTCCGGTCAAGAAATTAACAGTTCATGATAATTCGGGCAGTAGTGGGTTTGTAAGCAAACTTAGGCAACAAATAAATAGGGAAACGCTAACAGAAAACACTTGTGTCCAATGTAAAAGTAATCAACGTTTTCGTAAAAGCTTAAAGTACTTAAATCCATAAGTAAAAGCGAGTGTGATATCAATCATGTAACGAGTTTGTAATCAACGTATAAACGAGTTTGAAATTCAGTAACGTAAACGAGTTTGTAAACGAGCATGTTTCTCACCCCAAAAGTAGTAAAGTATATGTAAAACAAGTAAAACGTGGGGCTATGAACTCACCTTGATGTTGCAGAACAATTGGCAGATATGCAAATAATATGCACAACACAAACGAAAGACGAATCGGCTCGACCAAGAAGTTGCAGCTTAACTTAACGGTTATATCCCACTAGCTTAGGATGATGAATTTGGGGTTTTTCCTGATGGATGAGTACGTCAACGCGACACGTTGATAAAGGATTTGGATTCCAAGTTGTAAGCGTTTGGTGGTTGGTTAAATAAAATAAATCGAAAAGCAAACGCAAAGTGTGTAATATATTCCGTATATATTACACATGAAAAATAAACAATTATATAATTCATACGGTGAATTATATAATAAAGACAAACAAACAAAAGAATAAGTCGCAACATATAATACTTTACAAGTATTATTTAAGAAACGTAAGAAAAATAATCGTAACAATATAATTCGACACGTTTTCGAAATTCACTTTACTAAATTAATAAAGGGTGCTTGCATAAAGGTAAACACACGTTTTAAAGTTACGAATTAAATAAATGACGTTTTTAAGGTTTTTACAAAACTTATTATTTTGTCTATTAGTCGAGAATTATAAAATAATATTTTATAATTTAGTATTTCGTTTTCTTGACGGTTTTTAGTTAAAATAGTTATCTCGTTTGTAAAAGTATGGTTTTCGATTATTCATCGTGTTATTGTTTAATTATAAATTTAGAAATCTTAATTCTATATCTCGTTCTTTTGTCGGTTTTCTAAAATAATAGGAATTTTAATGAAAATACTAAGTATATAAATTTTTATAAGTTTCGGCATGACCTAGTCGTTGATACGACGTTTCCATATTAACAAAACTCAACGTTTTTCCCATTTAACCAATCCATGTTTGCAAATATCGCATGTTTCAAAATATATTTATTTAGACGAGATCAATCAAATAAATAAATAAAAATAAATTAACATAAAAAGAACAAAACCAAACACGCCCTTAGGGGGCTGCCAAACCAACCAAACGCACCCTACGGTGCGGCTGTGTAAACCAAACGCACCCTTTGGTGCTAAACAACGAAACAAACACACCCCTTAGGGGCTGTTAACCCCAAAACCAAACACACCTAAACTGCTGTTAAACCCAGAACCAAACGCCCCCTTATGGCAGTCGAACGCAAATCCAAACGCCCTATTTGGGTCATTAACTGCATAACCAAACGCCCCATATGGGATTTTATGAAAACCAAACGCACTCTCTTGTGGTGTTAACCACATAAACAAACAAACCCTTGTGGTGTGGTGGCTGCCAAACGCACCCTTTCGGGGTGGCAAAACGAAACGCACCCTTGGTGCTTGGAGAACCGAGCGCACCTTTGGTGCTTTGAAACCGAACGCAACCCTTTGGTGCTAGTTTTACAAGACCAAACGCACCCTTGATGAAATTGTGGTGGTGGCGAGGTGTGGCAACCGAGGTGGTATTGACGAGGTGGTAAGGAGATATAGGTGGTGGTGCGGAGGAGATGTTGATGGTTGCGTGGTGATGACGCGGCTGCGAAGGCAGTGGTGGTGTTGATGATGACGGTGGTGTGGTTCTGGTGTTGCGGGTCGGCGGTGATGGCCGTGGTGGAGTGGCGACAGTAGCAGCCCAGGTGGTACGGTGTGAGCAGGTTGTTGGCCGGAGTTGGGTGGCCAGAAGTGGCCGGATCCGGTGGGCGCCGCCGAATATACTAGAGATGGAGGAGAAGTGTGTGTATATGTTTAGGGTTAAATGATAAAACCCTAATAAGTTTGCCATATATATACTTGAAAGTTAAAAAAAACAAATGACAAGTGTATAATAGATTAAGGTTGGCATTGAAAATATTACCACAAGGACCTAGAGTGTAACTTTTGTAAAATAACGGTTCGGGACTCATTTGGGCTAGTAAACGGATGATTTAAAACACAAAAATTACGCCATTGAGTTCCAAATGATTTTTCCCATAAAAATGAATATTTACTTGACTATATTTATGAATGTTTTTATAAAACTCATTTAAAATCATTATTATTTATTTGGGTTTCACGGGTAAGTTTTGTTCGTAAAAATAAAACTTTTATTTGAGCATCGCGTTTTTAAACAAACGTTTTGATTAAGATGTAAAATAATTTATTAAATATTTTTATTTAATAAAAAGTGATAATTAAATATAATTTTAATTATTTTCTTTGTCGGCCCGTGTTGTTTTTCAAAATTTTGCGAGGCTATTTTAGCAATTTTCTGTTTGGTTTCAAGTCTCGGGTAAAACTGGAAAGTTGTCTAGAATGTCGGTTTACATCAAATTGCTTTAGAGTTCGAGTCGTGAAAACAGTATTTAACGGGTAATTTTTGATAAACCAATTTAGGAATAAAATATATCTTCTCGTTTTCAAGTAAAATAAGTTAGAAAAATAAATTTGCAAATGAGCGATAATAATCGAAATTATGATTTATTATTTAAAAACGTCATAAAAATTTTACCGGCTACGCGGTAATCGTTTTTATGTGACCGTAAAAGGTCAAAAAGTCAAAAGTCAAGTCGGAACCAAAAAGTCAAAGGGTAAAATAGTAATTTAAAATATCGAAAATTGCGGGGTGTGACACTGTAATCCAGTGCTTCCATAATATTTGTCAACGTACCATCACTGAATTTGTAAATCTCATTGAACCTCATGATCTTTCGTTTATTGTTACCGACAAGGAACACAACTGCACAAGGCGACTCAATGATTGTATAGTCGTGCTTGTACTCAAAGCCTTTTGCATCCCATCCTGGTTTAGTGAGATTCAACTATTTCTGGTAGCTCTCAATGCCGAGTTGGAAGTCTTCAACCCGCTGTCGAATCACTAAGTTGCGTGTCCACAGATTAACAACAGTAGAAAGCATACGTTTGTCTGAGCCAGGAGGATGTTTAAGATGACCTTGAAGCAGCAGATTCAGGTCTTCGAAGTCCCTGGGATACAAGTTTTTGAAGTCCCTTTCTGCAATCGTGTATTCTTGATAATCAGCTCTACGTAGTGTGATCTCTTTCAAGTAGTCATACCCGTAGCGAGAGTAGGCTTTTAAACTAACAACACTGAGTATACGCATGTGAGTTCTGACTGCCTTGCGGCTTGATTCAACAGTGTGTCGGTCAAGGTAGAATTTTTGACGATTAAACCACCAATGAGAGATACCATAAGAGGCACTTATGTCATAGGTGCAGACATCATCTGTAACACCCTCAAATCTGAGCACGCAGCGGAATGTTTGAATATCCGAGGGCGTTACATTTATGGATCAATAGCACA
>BQNB010058964.1:0-37538 GCA_026074375.1 Tanacetum coccineum | reverse complement strand
TTGCAAAGGCTTGTGTTTACTTTGTAACACAACCCGTGCTTTCTTTATACCATTAGTGTACGTGTCAGTGCGCTTATGTGCTAAAATAAGAGAAATCTTATTTCATAGTGTTTGATTTTCAAAAATAAAACATTAAGTCATCAGAAAATGCTTTTTCAAAGACATTCGACTTCTTAAACAACGACTACGACTCTTTCAATAGAAAACAGGTCATTGTTTGAGGGGGAGAAAATGTCAAATATCTTCTTCAGAAAGTCATTTGATAAAAGGAATAAGGGTTTTTAAACACTAACAGAATATCAATTTTTAAGGAAAGTTAATTAAGTTTAGCTTATGTGTGCCTTAAATGTTATTTGTTTATGCCTTAGAGAGAAAATGTGCAAATTTAAGTTGTTAGGTATGCTAGTAAAAACTACAAGGACTATTTGTGTCAATGTGATAACTCAAAATGCCTAAACAAACTTCTACATGAAAAAAGAGTTTCAAAACTCAGGGGGAAATGTGCACAAAAATGAAACTCATTTTTATACACTCCCCCCCTCCCTTCCTCATTTTTTTCACACACACAAACACAACACTTATAATTTTATTCTTTCCTCTCTCATAAAAACAAATCGTCATCTCCTTGATCTTCATTTCCAACCGTCTTCATCACTAAGGTATAACATGAAAAATATGTTCTATCACCTAATCTACCTACATCTTAAAGGAATTGGTTTTTCATACACTCTTGATCTCGAAATCCCTAATTCTCAAATTAGGGTTCTTGAAAATCAAAATGGTTAAAACTCCAAATTAGTTGAGGGGTTTTGTAGCTTTAGGTGTGTTTAGCACTCGGCTAAAACAGTTTTGAATATGGTTATCATTTTCTTAGGTTTTGATTGCTTGTATGTTTGAAATTGAGCGTTTTTGTGTTTTAGTTGGAAATGTTTGTGGGTTTTGTGTTAGATAAGTGTAAAATGCATTCTTGAATGTAATCGTGCTTTGAAGTCCATATCTTTTATGTTTGTTCTTGGGTACAAATTGTCATTTAGGTGCTAAATGCTCGTTCGATTGATTCTGAGTTTGGAAAAATGCTAAAAATGTTTATGTGTATACTATGATGCTATATTGTTGAAATCTTAAAGTAATAACATGTGTGCAAATCACTTGAGTTCTCGAATCGAATTCGCAATTTTAGACCTAACCGGACTCGCAGGTTCTTAGCTTTATCCGGACACGCAGTTAGTAGTTATAACCGGACTCGCAGGTTCTTAGCTTTAACTGGACACGCAGGTAGTAGTTATAACCGGACTCGCAGGATCTTAGCTTTAACCGGACACGCAGTTTGGTGTTATAACCGGACTCGCAGTTCAAAGCTTTAACCGAACTCGCAATTCATAGTTATGTCCGGACTCGCAGTTTCTATTATTAACCGAACTTGCGGTTTCCAATGGTGTCCGAACTCGCAGTTTCCAATAGTGACCGAACTCACAGTTTTTTATTAATTGACCGGACTCGTAGTTTTTCAATAGTAACCGAACTTGCAGTTCTCAATATTGACCGGATTCAAAGTTTCCACTTAACTTTCAAGATTCACAATTATAATTAAAGGAACAAAAGGCTAATACTTAAGATCTAATCAAAAGGTGACTTAAAACTTGTTAGGTAGCAAATTTAAAATTGGTTATCTTTGAAACCTAATCATGTTAAAATTGGCTTAACTAGTGTAACTAGAACAAGACTTAGGTAATCTAACTCCCTACTAGTTAGAATGAACTAGATTCCTAGACAATCTAATGATGTTATATATGTGCCAAATTAAATTCGTCCCTCTCCATGATTAGTTCTCTAAATGTGTTAAATGCCTTAAGTACCATAGCATGAAAAGGTCTCTATAGTGTACTATATAAACTTGGTTATATATAAACTGTATTGACTCTTTCTTAGCAGAATCATGAGTATTATAAAAGAACAACAACAAGCCCTTGACGATGCTATTGTTCCACGAGAACAACGTCTAAGGATTGGGAATTGTAACTATAGATTGAGCACCACGTTCAAGCCTAAGGAACCCACTTTTCAAGTTGCTTTGGATGTTCTTTCTCTCACACCTTTTTATCAAGCCTTCTTGATCTCTGGAAGTGTACCTGCCATCTACATGCATGAATTCTGGGCCACTGTTTCCTATCACAAGCACTGCATCAAATTCAAGATGAACAAAAAGAATTACTCTTTTGATCTGGAAACTTTCAGAGATATGCTCCAGATTTGCCCAAATCTTCCTGGCCAGAAGTTTGAAGATCCTCCATTTGAAGAGGATATACTTGCTTTCATAAGAGAACTTGGTTACCCTGGAGATATCAAGTCACTCTCTGATGTCAAGGTTGATACTCTATATCAACCTTGGAGAACATTTGGAACCATCATCAACAAATGTCTCAGTGGTAAAGCAACTGGACTCGATCAACTTCGTCTCTCTCGGGCTCAAATCATTTGGGGTATGTATAACCAGAAGAAGGTTGACTATGTCTACCTTCTATGGGAAGACTTAGTTTATCAAATCGAAAACAAGGTGTCAAAGAAGAACAAAGACATGTACTATCCAAGATTCACCAAAGTCATTATCAACCACTTCATGTCAAAAGATCAATCAATTCTAAGAAGAAACAAGGTGGACTGACACATGGCTAATGATGACCCTATTCTCACCACAATGAGATTCATGCCCAAGCATGAAACTGTTCAGAAGTACGGTGCCATACTTTTGTATACTCTAACCAATCAAGCAACGAAGGAGTCGGATGCGTACAAGACTTATCATGATTTTGCTACTGGAAAAGTGATTCCAAAACCAAAGTATGTACTGAGATCGACCAGGGATAAGACTGATCAAGCCCCTACAGCTTCTCCAGGTAAAAGACTCAAAACTACAACCAAGGTAACTAAATCAGGAAAGAAGAAGCTACATGCTCAAGGATTGGAGACTCTATCAGAAATTGCATTGTCTGAGGCTGAACAAATGAAAATTGTCACCAAAAGAAGAAAGTTAGACTTTCATAGCTCTCATGCCAGCGGTTCAGGTGCAAATGAAGGAATTGGTGTTTCACCAGGGGCTCCCGATGTACCTACATATGGATCAGAAGATGAGCAGATTTCTTGGAAGTCCAGTGATGATGAAGATGATGATGAAGTAAGCGAGAGTAAAGACGATGATTATAATGCTAATAATGAAGATGATGATGGTTAAGATGATGTTAATGATCAGACTGAATCAGACAATGATGGTGATGACTTTGTTCATCCCAAGTACTCCACTCATGATCAAGAAGAAAGACAAGATGAAGAAGATAAAGAAGAAGAGGGTTCAGATCTGAGGGTTCAAACACCTTCACATTATGAATCCACTGATGATGAAGAAACTTAAGGTATGAATGTTGAAGGAGAAGAATTGGATGAAGAAGACACAAATGAAAAGGAAGAAGCGAATGAATTATACAGGGATATGAACGTCAATCTGGAAGGAAGAGATATTGAAATGACAGATGCTCCACAGACTAATATTCAAGGTACTCAAGTAACAGAAGATACTCATGTGATAATAACAGCTGCCACTCCTAATGTTCAATAGCAGAGTTCTTCTGTATCATCAAGCTTCATTTCAAACATGCTCAACCCCAATCCGGATACAGGTATTGACTCCATTCTTAATTTGAACACTGAGTCAACATCTCTGGTAGATGTTCCCGTCTCTACGAATGTTGAAATGCCTCCTTCATCTGTAACACCACTTCTTCCACCACCCATTCCTTTCATTCAACCTCAGCAACAAACACCTGTTCCCACACCAACAATTGTTCCAAGTACCTCCCTACAAAATCTTCCAACCTTTGGTTCCTTGTTCAAGTTTGAAGATAGAGTTAAAGCTTTAGAAGACAACTTCTCGGAATTCCAGCAAACAAACCAATTTGCTGCAGCTGTTTCTTCAATTCCCAGTATTGTTGACACGTACCTTGCCAATAAGATGAATGAAGCCGTAAAAACAGTTGTGCAACTTCAGTCAGACAGACTTAGAGACGAAGCTCAAGCTGAAAATGCAGACTTCATCAATACACTTGATGAAAATATGAGGAAAATCATCAAAAAGCAAGTCAAAGAGCAAGTTAAAGAACAAGTCTCCAAGATTTTGCTAAAAATTGAGAAGTTCATAAATGACCAACTTGAAGCTGAAGTTCTGACTCGTTCATCCAATCAAGCTAAGACATCCCATGCTGTAGCAGCTAACCTATCTGAACTCGAGCTGAAGAAGATTCTCATTGATAAAATGGAGAATAACAAATCAATTGACAGATCAATTCAGCAGAAGACTCTCTACAATGCATTGGTTGATGCTTATGAAACTGACAAAGACATCCTTGAAACATACGGAGATACTGTCACGTTTAAAAGACGTCGAGATGATGAGGATGAAGACGAAGAACCCTCCGCTGGATCAAACCGGGGGTCCAAGAGAAGAAGAGCTGGAAAAGAACCTGAGTCAACCAGTGCACCAAAGGAGAAGACTTCCAAGTCAACTGACAAGTCTAAAGAAGGGTCCAAATATCATCACACATCTACTAGCAAGTCTGCTCAAGCAGAGGAACCAATACACGCTCATGAAGACTTGGAAGAACCCGTACATCAGGAGTTCAATACAGGATTTACTGAAGATCAACCTGTTGATGTGGCCACTCATCATCCTGATTGGTTTCAGATTCCAACAAAACCTCCAACTCCCGACCGTGATTGGAACAAGACTTTGCCTACTTTAGCTTGGAATGAAGATCCTCGTGAGTCATTTAATGAACTGATAGACACTCCTCTAGACTTCTCAGCATTCGTGATGAATCGGCTCAAAGTTGATACTCTGACACCAGAATTATTAGTCGGTCCAACATATGAGTTAATGAAAGGTTCGTGCAAAAGTCTGGTGGAACTTGAATATTTCCTTGAAGAAGTCTGCAAAGCAACTACTGATCAACTAGACTGGAACAACCCCGAAGGACAGCAATATCCACATGATCTTCGCAAGCCCTTACCATTGATACCTAATTCACGAGGTCGTCGAGTAATACCTTTTGATCACTTCATCAACAACGACCTTGCGTATCTAAGTGGTGGTGTCTCAAGCCGAACTTATGCAACTTCAGTGACAAAGACAAAGGCTGCAGATTATGGACACATCAAATGGATTGAAGACTTCGTCCCAAACTCAATGTGGAGTCAAGTGCCGAGTGTCTACGACAAACATGCATTATGGGGCATCTCTCACTGGGGGCGAAAACGTCAACAATTCTATGGATTTGCAGTAAACAGGGAATCTGCTCGTGATGTCTACTCCAAACACAGAATCCTTGCTGTTACAAAGCTTAAGATTGTCGAATGGCATAATTACAAACATTTGGATTGGATCACTGTTCGTAGAAATGACGACAAGCTGTACACATTCAAAGAAGGCGACTACAACAGACTTCGCCTTCAAGATATAGAAGACATGCTGCTTCTTCTTGTTCAAGGCAAGCTGACAAATCTCAACGTTGAGGAACGTCTTGCTTTGGGTGTCTCACTGCGAATGTTTACAAGAAGCGTTGTCCTCAGAAGGCGTGTGGAAGATCTTCAGTTAGGTGTTGAAAGTTATCAAAAGAAGCTCAACCTCACAAGGCCGGATACTTACAGATCAGATCTCAAACGAAAGACACCATATACAGCATACTCCAATCCCAAAGGTTTCATATACCAGAATAAAGACAAGAAAAACAAATTGATGCGTATTGATGAACTACACAAGTTTAGTGACGGTACACTCATCGATGTTCGGTTTGCCTTTGATGATATTCTGAAGTGAATCCGGATGGAGTACCTGCCACAGACAGTTTGAACAAATGTAGACAGGGAAAGAGCAGGAGCTATGATCCAGGCTATTGATCGACAACTCAGGAACAGAAGGTTATTGAGGAGCCTGGAAAAATTCGTTGGTGGGAGATTGTACGGGGGAGACCTTCGGCTGCTGGAAAGGATCATATGATTTATCATATGATGTCCTCATCAAAACAGGTCAAACCTAGTAAATAATAATAACTTGTGAATTTGTATATATGTAGTGTAGACTTAATGGTGATTCAAAGGAGTGCTCAAGTATAAAATTTTCAAGAATTTCTTAGTAAATTCGATTTTTTTTCAAATTATTGTACTCAGCACTGTCTTATATACCCTCAAATATTGAGGGAGAGTGACAAGTTTAAATTCAAACCTTTATATATATTAAATATATATAATATATAAATATATAATAAGAATAAAAAATGTCAATGATAAATATTCCGTAAGGCTTTTAAAAGAGATTTACTTTTATCCAAAGTAAACTCCACAAAAACCTTCCCGAGTCGTTATGTCCCAACGAGGCGTGAATTTGAAAATCGAGCTTTGGTTTGGGAATTATGCTTGAATAATCAAAGATTTGATTTGGTTATCTATTTCTACAAATAAAATGCAAAAAAACAAGTAAAAGAAAGCAAACAAGAAAGGCAATTAAAGATACGGGCTAAAAACCTAAAACGTTAACGGGCATTAAAAACGCTGTGATGGTTATACCCAAAGACACGACCATGGTTACTTAATTCTATGGAGTTAATAAGGTGTTAGGCATAGGTATTTAAAATCACCATGATGCAGTCAAAACCGGAGGGATCTACCCAGGGATATCCACTAGATAGTGTAGAAGTCCTTAGGTATGATACAAAAGGAGAAAAAGTGAGAATCGGGAATAATGTGGATTGAAAGGAGCTGAGTCACTAGAATAAACCTAACAAAGTGTAAGTTATAGCGAAAGTCTCGGTAAGCATTGAATGGGGGTGAAGAATGAAAAAGAATGTAAGGATAAAGGGGAAAAGAAAGAAGCCTCCATAACACTTGTAGCAAAACCGAGTCAAGTACATAAACTTCATAAACACTAATTTGTTGTTTGACATTGAAGACATTCATTGGATCTCATTGAAGCACAACCCTCCCTAGCCACTCAAGGTCTCTCAACAGACTCTTGTTTCATTTCTCACGGAGATTACACGCATTTCTATCGACTTTCTCACTCTAAGTTAGTTGATATTGAAAGGTGGCAGTATGCTCTAGCCTCCGATTACTAAAACCAAAGTGCACTATTGAGTATAGAGCCAAAAGAGATCATCTATAAATCTCATTAGGACACCTGTCAAAATTATGCTTGCTAAGTCACACAATGTGACATAACAAAGATATATAAAAGAGTCCAACTGCATTAATCCTTGATGATTTGCTAGAACATCCGAGTGATATTATCACCAGTGAAGATGGTAAAACCTGCATGTGTCTGAGCCGACATCAAACAGCTCAATTGGTAGTGGGGGACTTGGTACGTATTCTATATAATCAAACTTGTGACAACTGGAAATAACCGATGGTGCGTATTTTATAAGAATCAAACTTGTTCAGGTTATTAATTGACGATAGATGATTTGAAATTTTTGAAATGAATAACACTCTCGATGTGTCACGAAACCACTTTAGCCAGTGAACATTTTGAGTTTGATTTTGCAAATAGATTTTTATATTCAATCAGTCATGATAGTAACTCAACCTGGCGTCGATTGATTTTCAAATCGATTTTTCTATTCAATCGGTGAGACTTCGTCTTACTGGTTCACTCATACCGTGTTGTCTGCTTTGAGACGCTTTGGTAATGAGAACGGCTAGTGCAACGGCGAAACCCTGTTAAGGAGATTCTTCGGAATTATACCTGATCACAGGCAATATTTATACTAATCAACGGGGAACCATGGTTATTGCAACCATATTTGACGAAGTGACAAAGACACTCTCGTCCATATCTGTTGATTATCACTAACTTAAACCTGCAGGTACTCCCAACGATTGGTGCAGCTGATTCCCGATGAGTCACGATTCATAGCCACATGCTTATACCCGACCGACAAAAATAAAGACATCATAAAAGCTCAAGTACATGTTTTAAGACTTCCGCTACTCTGATACCGTATATCTTTCTTGAAGTGACGAAGTATTAAAGTCAAATAATTTGATAGAAGTTTTCGTCACTCTAATACCGAACGTCTTTCTCGAAGTGACGAAGTTTTATAGTTAAAGAACCTCAAGAAAGATGCATTATTAAAGCCTTTCAAGATAACGTATCAAGAAAGGTATGAGCATGTCGGTTCAAATGTCGCAAGTTCACAAGATGGCAAAGTTTACAAGATGGCGAAACGAGATTATGCTTGGTTGATGATCTCAAAGTGTTCAAGATTACAATTTCACATTCAAGACAAGATAAAGGAACAAGCTCAAGCCTAAAGTCAATGATCACTACATCAAATCACAAGTTAATGATTGAAGTAAAAGACTACGAGCTCAAGACTAAAGTCGAAGCATAGTATGCTAAGTTTAAATTTTTTGTAAATTGGAGTGACCTCCCTTAGGGGGAGATTGTTAGAAACATGAAAAGTATCGGTCACTTCCAATAACAGTTAGTCAAAGCCCGTAGTTAGTCCAATATATGATTTATAATCTAATAGGGCCAAAAGGCCCATAGAAATCCCACAAAGCCCTTCCATGGCCGGCCATAGGTACTATATAAACACCTCTTCATGCCTTGGAGAGGTTGGTTAGTTGGTTGTATTTTTACATTCTTAATGCATTTCTTCTCTTTTACTTTCTCTCACTAGAAATACTTCCTTCCTTCCACTTTCTCTCTCTAGTTCTTTTCTAGTTCTTGGTTCATATATCAAAGATTACTTGTATTCTACAACTTGCATCTGATTTAACTTAGGCTATTTGTATATTCAAATAGGGGGAGATTGTTGGGTCATTTTAGTGCGTTTCTGTCTCTCAGTAAGACTTTAAAAAAAAAATTAAATACCCTACTCGATGTTCGCTAAGTATATTTTAGCTTCAACTTTTCATGTACTTAAAAGATCAAAGAATATCTTCACTTCAGTTTTTGTGGTGGTTCTAAAACTAAAGACAAGACCTTAGCAAAAGCTTCAGTTCAGTTTGGTTGGCAATGCCAAGCTGAACGATGTAGATCTCCTCTAAGAAGCTAAGACAAAATGTTTATCTTCTAGAAGTTTTACAAGGCAAGAAAAAGATGTTCTTTATATCAAAAAGAATAAAGCATATCTTCTTGTGAATGACTTCTTTAAAAGTTTGTATAGAAGTACAACTACTTTTCTAAAAGGACTTTTTCCTTTGTATCATAGTATGGTAGCATTAAATGGAATCTCAACCACCCATCTAATGCTTGACATGTGTAAAGGAGAACCTCATTGTAAACCCTAATTCCTTAGTATAAAAGGAATGTTGTATAGGAGTAAATGCTTATCTCTTGTAATAAATGTGAAACACATTCAAGAGCACATTTACTTTTTGAATCAAACTATAGAACCACTAAGTCTTCAGTTTAGGTTATAAAGTTTGTACTTAAACTTTATACTTTGGTTTGAGTTTAGCTAGAGGGGAGATCATCAAATTGTCATTCAACTACTTTGCTATTCCGTAAGCAAAGTACATCATAGATTCTTTATTCATTATAATCATAATTTATACGTTAAAACGTACTTCTTATGTTTCATTTTAAAATTGTTCTTATATTGCTATATCTGTTTTAAAACAATTCACTAGATCACCAAATTGTCATTCAACTACTTTGCTATTTCGTAAGCAAAGTACGTCATAGATTCTTTATTCATTCTAATCATAATTTATACGTTAAAACGTACTTCTTGTGTTTTGTTTTAAAATTGTTCTTATATTGCTATATCTGTTTTAAAACAATTCACTTTGTTGTCATGAAATGTGATTAGTTTAACTTGATAAACCATTATCACATTCAAGGGGATCAATATTTAATATTTATTAAATTTGTTAAAAAAATAGTTTGATGATTAGTTACGTGGTGACCATTATGGCTGAATGATGAAGGTGAGGTCGTGTGTTTAAAAGCTAATGTGTAAGTTGAAGTGGATGTGAAGAAAATGTAACCTTTACACCTGACCTAACAATATTCTATTATGTAATTAGCTTTTGTCTCAAAGTAGTTTCCTCTTTTGATTGTGGCGTAGAACAATTAATGATAAATATGATGATTAAGGGCATTAACTATGATGAACTTTTATAAAAGTTAATAGTGACTACTGATCTTAAATCATTGTTGATCCCAAACCTAGATTGATTTCTTATGTTGTCTAAGGTTAAATTACCTTGGATAAATCTAAAATAACTTGTTGTAAAAACTTTGTGTGTATATTAAAGTGTATGCGGAATCTACACCTTAATACTCTAGAAGTAAAATCAATGAAACAGTAATCTTGAACAACAAAGATATAACCAAACGCTCCAATATTATTAGATCAATAATACGAGTACTCTTAACTTAGTATTGGGGTTACAAACCTTGAAGCTTTTCTTAATCGACTTTGACAACTATGAAAACTGATAATGATACGTCTGCGTGTTTTGTGATATCTCAACTAATGCCCTAGAGCCTCCTTTTATAGACTAAGGAGTCCTAGTTGGCTTACAATATATTCCTAAGATGTCTTAATCTTTTCTAAACATAAACTTATTCTTCCTAAATTATATACATTATGTATATCTTGGATATAAATATCTCAACATTATCTTCACACCGTATTCTTGTTCTCACATATAATCTTTATCTCTTTAATTTATCTTTATTCATCTTGACAGTTTAAAAAAGTCTTTTCAAACAGTTGTATCTTATCCACCAGCAGCACTAATAAACATAAGCAGTAGTAACATTAGTACTAGCAGTACTAATATACACTAACAGTAGTAACTTGTACTAGCAGTCTTAACTTTTACTACTAGCAGCACTAACTACTTAGCTTATATTTTAGTCTTCAACACTGAGCAGTCTTAACTTCCACTAACAGCAGTAACTTTATGCTATCAGTACTAAATTATACTAACAGTAGTAACTAGCATTGGTAACATTATACTACCAGTACTAACCACTTAGCATAATTTTCATTATGTACCTGAGCAGCAGTAACTTCTAAGAATCCATGAAGTCTTTTAAGACCCAACAATCCTCCCCTAAACTTGATGTTCATCTTCTGAATCTTCAAGTTTCTTCTTTAAAAGTCTTCATCACACTTCAGAAAGATGCATTCAACCTTTTCATTTCCTTTTTTTTTTCGCTGCTTTACCATACGCTTCAGCAGTTGATAACACATCTCATTTTGATGATCTGTTTTGAAGTTCTTATTGATCATATTTGGTGATGGTAATTGGTGTAAGGGGGTATCTCCTTTCAACCAACATAAAAATGTGAAGATTATCAAACCCCTTCAAAAGTGAATCCAGATTGAATTCAATCAACTTCCATTATGTCAACATGTATCCTTGCAACATTCTCCTATATCACATTTTATGTTGGTTCAAATATAACTTTCAAATCTCCATACAAACTCTTTCAAATTCATTTTTTAGGCCTTGTTGCCATACTTTGCCTTTCACTTTCCTCCAAGAAGCTTCCAAGTTTTCTATCTATGACCTTTGCAGCATCTTTTCATGAAGGTATCTCTTGAAAACTTCCATCTGCTCTTATCACTGATAATTGGTGATTCCAACTTCCCCCTCTTTATGAAGCTTATAATCAATAATCACTGGTAATTTGGTAGCAAGTGGTATAGCATCAATTGCTATATCTTCATCCTTTTTAATCACCAAAAGCTTCTTTAGCTCAGCTTCATCAACTTCATCAACTTCCTCTGACTCTTTTTCTTCCTCTACTTTTTGTTTCTTTGAGGATTCTTTCTGCTGTTCTTTCCCTGCTCTTTTTCTTCCAAGCATCTTCTTTCTGCTACCTTTAGCTGTTTCCTCTCTACCTTCTTCCTTCTTTTCTTTGCTTTCCTGTACCTCAGAACCCATAGCTACAAAGGTATTTACTCTCTTCATTTCCTTATCAAACAACTTTTGAATTTCATCAAAACTCTTTCCTTTTAGTTGTTTGTATGTATATCCACCCATGTGCTTAAGATAAGTAGACATTTGAGTTCTCTTTTGTGCCTTGGTAGGAGGTCTGTTTCTCTTTTCTTGTGCTCTAAGTGCAGCAAAATGCTTTCTTCTTTTCTCCATCAGTTCCATAAATAGTTTTGCTTTTTCCTCATCTATCAATTCCTCTCTTTCCTTTGATTGGAGTCTCTCAGCCAACAATCTTTCAGCCTCCATCATAGCTTGTGTATTTTCCCATGACATAATCAATGCTATGTTGGCTTCTTCTTCTTGTTTCCTTGCTAGCTTTTGCTCTTCTAATAATTCAGCATCCAACTTAGCTTGAATATCTCTTGCAATTTGTTCATCAAGAGCAATTTGATCTTTTCTCTTCAAAGGAACTTCAGGCTCAATCATAATACCTTTTCCTTTATCCTTAGAACTTGAAGGTTTTATCTCTTGTAGAACTCTGAACTCACTTGGCTCCTGTACAACCACCCCTCTATCCTTGGATCTCGTAGTTGTTGCTGTTGTAGCAGCAGTTGTAACAACTTTAGGCTTAGATGCTTTAATCTGTATAAGTGTCTAAGCCAAAGTGATTTCCTCACCAGTTATAGGAACAACACTAATACTAATACCAACAGTAGTAACTGCTTCACCAACAGTATTATCATTAATACCAGCAGTATCATTAATACCAGCAGTAGTAACTGCTTCTAAATAAATACATGTATATCTTGTACATAAAACCTTGTTATGATAATATTGATTCTATGTTGAGTTTAAAGATCTAGGCTTAGTCTAGGATTAACAACATCAATGAACATAAAATATGTATAGCGGAATTAACATAAGAACAATGATATTGTAACAAGGTTTTACCAAACATTCACCACATCCCTAATATTATTTGATCAAAATAATACGGTTACATCAATGAACTATAACAGGGATCAAGGAAAAACTTGATTAGCTTGAGGCTACACCAACTTTATAGACGTCTACATCTCTAACACTTTGTGTACACACACTATTCTGGATGTCTAAAACCTATAACCTATATCTCTTTATATACTAGAGATATCTAGGTTTACAAGGAAACATAATAAATACAATAAGGAAACTAAATCTTTTAATCTTTATCTTTATTCTTCTTCAGCATATCTTTTAGTATCTTTTGATATCTTCCATCTTTTGTAGAATATACTCCACCAGCTTGAAGAATCTCTTATTTTTGATTTAGGTCTTTTTCCTTTAAGTCCTTGTTTCATTCTTGTTTTGTCTTATCAACTCAAATATAATTCCTAACAATCTTCCCCTAGTTGATAATGACAAAACCAAATAAGCACGAACTTCCCCTAAAGTTAATATACAAATGAAACTTCCCCTTAAGCCATGCAATACCACCAAGGCTCTATAAGTTGCAAATCATCAAATCCTCTTCCCCTTTTTGTCATTATCAAATAGGGGACTAAAGTATGCAACCTTGATCTTCACAGTCACAAACCACCATCACACTACTAATCCAAGCTTTCTAATGTTTCGATCTTGTTGATCCCAAACCTAGATCGATTCCTTAGGTTGTCTAAGGTTAAATTACCTTGGATAAATTCAAAATAACTTGTTGTAGAAACTTTGTATGTATATTAAAGTGTATGCGGAATCTACACCTTAATACTCTAGAAGTATTATCAATGAAACAGTAATCTTGAACAACAAAGATATAACCAAACGCTCCAATATTATTAGATTAATAATACGAGTACTCTTAACTTAGTACTGGGGTTTACAACCTTGAAGCTTTTCTCAATCGACTTTGACAACTATGAAAACTGATAATGATACGACTACGTGTTTTGTGATCTCTCAACTAATGCCCTAGAGCCTCCTTTTATAGACTAAGGAGTCCTAGTCGGCTTACAATATATTCCTAAGATATCTCAATCTTTTCTAAACATAAACGTAATCTTCTAAATAAATACATTATGTATATCTTGTACATAAATATCTCAACACTTATCTTCACACGCATTCTTGTTCTCCAAACAATCTTTATCTCTTTAATTCGTCTTTATCCTCTTGACAGTAGAAAGTCTTCAAACAATTGTAATCTTTCCACCAGCAGCACTAATAAACATAAGCAGTAGTGACATTAGTACTAGTAGTACTAATATACACTAACAGTAGTAACTTATACTAGCAGGCTTAACTTTTACTAGTAGCAGCACTAACTACTTAGCTTATATTTTAGTCTTCAACACGGAGCAGTCTTAACTTCAACTAACAGCAGTAACTTTATGCTATCAGTACTAAATTATACTAACAGTAGTAACTAGCAGTGGTAACATTATACTACCAGTACTAACCACTTAGCATAATTTCCATTATGTACCTGAGCAGCAGTAACTTCTAAGAATCCATGAAGTCTTTTAAGTCCCAACAATCCTCCCCTAAACTTGATGTTCATCTTCTGAATCTTCAAGTTTCTTCTTTAAAAGTCTTCATCATACTTTAGGAAGATGCATTCAAACCTTTCATAGACCTTTTTGATGTTTCACCATAAGCTTTAGCAGTTGATAGCACATCTCAATTTGATGATCAGTTTGAAGTTTCTTGTTGATCATATTAATGATGGTAATTGGTGTGAGGAGGTATCTCTTTTCAACCAACATAAAAATGTAAAGATTATTAAATCTTACAAAGTGAACTCCAGATGAATCAATCAACTTCCAAATAGTCACCATGTATCCTTGTAAAATTCTCCATACATCACTCCTTTTGTTTGGTTCAAACATAACTTTTAAATCTCCCCACAACACTCTTTCAAACTCATTGTCAGGCCTTGTATCACCATACTTTGCCTTCACTATTCTCTAAAGAGCTTCCAAATCTTCTCTGTTTATTACTTGTAGCATCTTTATCATTGAAGAATATCTCTTGGAACATCCATCTGCTCTTATCAACTGATAATGTACCAACATACCCTCTTTATGAAGCTTATAATCAGTAATCACTAATAGTTTGGTAGCAAGTGGTATAGCATCAATTGCTATATCTTCATCCTTTTAATCACCAAAAGCTTCTTTAGCTCAGCTTCATATCTTCCCTTTATTTGTTTCCTCTCTACCTTCTTCCTTCTTTTCTTTACTTTCTTGTACCTCAGAACCCATAGCTACAAAGGTATTTACTCTCTTCATTTCCTTATCAAACAACTTTTGAATTTCATCAAAACTCTTTCCTTTTAGTTGTTTGTATGTATATCTTGCATTGCTTCAATCCAACATGCTTGAGTTAATGCGTCTTTATAAGTCTTAGGTTCAACTGATGAGAGAAAAGCATCGTAGTAACAAAATAAAGCTTGTTCATGGAGTTGGAGTCTTGTGGAAACAGGTCTTCCGAGTTCACCGATGATGTTGTCTAAAGGATGATCCTTGGTCCATTTGGTAACGTGTTCTGAGTTAGGAGCAGCAGTGTGCACAATGGTGGGAATAACGTCCGAAGAAGAAGATGCTTCAGAATCATTTTCTGGAATTGGAATGCCAAAGAATGGATCGTTATTCATGTGTGCAACATCTAAGTCGTGATTCTCTTCTTCAACATCGTTAGAAATGACTGGTGATTGTGTTTCGGGTGAAGTTTGTGAGTTACTAGCAGATGGTGCATCTTGGTCAACAGTTGTTGAGGAAGGTGAACCGGTTGAAGCAGCGGGTTCTGGAGCTACTGCTTCAACAATTAGAGCAATTACTTCAGGGGCTGGGTGATCAACACTTGATGAAGGGTTGAGTAATTCATCAAATAATGGTTGAAACAAAAGATCCCAATTAGTTCTTGAAGGTGGTACAAACGGTGTTGAAGGAGGAGGGTTTGGCACGAGTCCTAAACTGATTGTTGCAGGAGTCATTTCATGAAGTGCGGGTTCTAAACTGTTGTGTTCAGAAGCCATAGCTGTCAGCTCATCAAAATCTACATGAATAGTTTTGATGATTCGTCTGGTACGTCAGTTGTAAATTCGAAATGCTTTCTTTGTGGGTGCGTAGCCAATGAAAATACCAATATCAGATTTTATCGGATAACAAAGTGCACCAAATACGTGGAAAATGATAAATCAGGAAGTTTGTCATGTAAAAGCTCATATGGTGTTTTGCCGTGATGAAGACATATAATGGAACGATTTTGGGTGTAATATGCGGTAGAAATTGCTTCTGCCCATAAGAATAACGGAGCTTTTGCATAAATCAACATTGTGCTGGCAACTTCAATTAGCGTATGATTACGTCTATTAACGACACCATTTTGCTGTGGAGAGCGAGCAACAGATGTTTCATGAGAGATGCCAACCTTCTCATAGTAATCACGCAAAGTTAAATGTAGTTGTCCATAACGTTGTCTCTGTGGTGTCTGATTTCATTATCTATTTTGATTACGTGCGGACCAGTGCCTTAAGCCAGCACTTTGATTATCTTGAGAACTTGATTAATGAAAATCTGAGAGCATTCATCTTTTGATCTTAAGCACTTTACCCATGTAAACCGAGAGTAATCATCGACAATGACGAGGATGTACTTCTTTCCATTAATACTTGCGACACACATTGGGTCACAAAGATCCATGTGCAAAAGATAAAGTTTTTCTTAGTTGGTATCTTTAGATTTAGGTTTGTGGGGTTTCTTCTTGCTTTTTCCCATTGTACAAGCATAACACAGATGGTCATTTTTAAATTTTAGCTTAGGGAGACCTTAACCAAGACTGTGTCTAGCTAAATGGTTGATTGTACCAAAGTTCAGATGAGATAGACGTCGGTGCCATAGCCAGGACTAGTCATTAAAGGACCTTTGACAGAAAACATATAAAAAAGAGGACACGCCATCATATCTCCAAGAGACAGTGTATACAAATTGTTGCCTCGAGATCCAGTCAATAGATCAACACCTTCTAGATTACAAATAAAGCAGGTGTGTTTGCGAAAAGAAACTTCAAGGTTCGAATCACAGAATTGCCCAACGAAGAATAAGTTATGTCCAAGTCCTTCCACGTAGTAAACCCTTGAGATCGTAACATTCCCAATCTGATAATCACCATATCCCAATATCTTTACCACGTGATCATTTCTGAATTTAACTTTACCTAAAAATTTATTGATGAAATTGGTAAGCTGAGAGCGATCTCTGGTCATATGCTTAGAGCAGCCAAAGTCCAAATACCAGAGAATAATTTGGATGACCTCAGCGAGAACATCTGAACCATAATGAGACAAATTCGTCATGAGAGAAACTTTGGCAGTATTGAGTTCATCACAATCAAAGTCATATGCATCCAAAACATCGGCTTGATAAGCGGCATTGTGGGTAATGACTGTCTGTGTGGCTTGACCTTCTGCAATTCTTAGATCGGCCATTAATGCTAGCTCTTCTTTATGTAGAATTTAACCATTTGCTTGAGCTTGTACTAGCAACAATTTATCCTTAAACCAAGAATCATCCTGTTTCCTTTTAGGTTTAGTGCATTGTTTGGACATGTGTCCCTCCCCTTTGCAGTTGTAACAAATAACAGTCCTTTGTTTCCCAGAATTGCTTCCACTTGCTCCTGGAGTGTAGGTCCTAGTGGTACCCGTAGCAAAAGAAATTTGCCTCCCCTGTACTGGTTGTAAAGTCACTCTTCCATCATTAATGGTAGCTTGTTGCCTAGGGTTTGATGAATTCCTCAGCTGGTTATTGGTAGTAGGATAGCGAGATGTGACGACAGCTGATAGGAATGACATCATATGGTTGATGGCATCAATGGGATCGTCACCTTGCTTGAACACTGGAACAGTTAGACCCGAGTCTAGTTGGGGAAATTCAGGTTGTTGTGGTTGTTGGTTGACTGTGGGAGCATATTCCAATTGAGGGATGGATGGTTGTGGAGAATAATGGTGTGTGAAACTGATAATGGATAATCATATGGATGTATAAAGGATGAAAGAGGTATGATGATTGATTGTTGAGTATTTCGTGAGACTGATAAGAATGACCATACTGTGGGACAGATATCAGTAAGCTTGTGGTTGAAATTGAGAGTTTTGGTATGAGTTTTAATAAATTTAATAAGGAAACTGGGTCATCTAATGGGTTGCAACCAAAGCCAACGGATCAGAATTACGTTCATGCATTAAACGAACTTCATTTGCATGAAATTCGTGTTGTCCCAAGTAAGCATGAAGTTGATCAATGTTAGTTGTGTGTAAATCCCTAACCAGTTTGACATCTGTCACAAATTTTCTCCACTCAGAAGGAAGAGTATTTAAAAACTTGGTATTTACTTGAAATTGTTCCAGTTTCACATTGTATATGTTTATGTCATTGATAGCATGAAAATCTACAAGTAAAGCAAGGGACGTAATGTTTCCCCCTTCTTATAAGCAAACTTATCAAATTCATCATATAGTTTGCACTCTCTTTCATGTTTTGTCAATGAAGTTCCTTGCATGAGAAGTTGAATATGTTCCCAAAGATCCTTGGTGATTCGATGATTGCTAACACGTGCATAGATCTCAAGTGGTATACCTTGAAGAATGATATTTGTTGCCTTGACATCACAATCAGCTTGAATTGCATTCGTAGGAGACAATTCAGAGTATTTTCTTGGTCTAGTCACACCATTCTCTTCAATCGTAGGCCTGATGAGTGGACCATTTTGAACGGATTCAAGAATCATTCGTCCATGTTGTCTATTCGTCATGTATAACTCCATTTTGATTTTCCAAGAATCATACATATCCTTTTCCAGCATAGGTGGACGATTATCAGCACCCGAAAGAATCGCTTTGTCAGCAAGAGTCGTCATTGAGAAATTTGTATGATAAAAGATTACTTGTTTGATCGAACTGTGATTGAAAGTAATTGTGTTGTTATGAGTTGTATTTTGTTTATTTTATGTCTTGAAACTTATACGGGATTTTACAATTCTTGACAAAACCGGGAAAACAAGTTAATGTTTCACGGTATTTTACAAGTCAAAGAAATAAACCGTATAATTTTTTATTTTAGCAACTTTGTGTGTTTTAACTTTAGTCCAAGTGAAGTTTCAAATTCGGTTCTCAAAAACTGCTAATTAGGTTAACACTGGAAAACTGCGAGTTAGGTTAACACTGGAAAACTGCAAATTTTGAGAACTATGAATTCTAAAAACTGCTAATTCTGAAAACTACGAGTTCTAGAGCTGCGAATTCTGAGAAACTACGAGTTTTGGAGCTGCGAGTTCTGAGAAACTACGAGTTCTGGAGCTGCGAATCCGGTGAACACTAGGACGAAACACAAAAACACAAAAAGACACATTTTTGATAGTTTTCCCCAAATTTTCTTGTACAACTAGTATTACTAAACCCTATAAGGAGCCCTATAAAAGTAAACTTTAATGGTTTTTATAAAGCCAAAAAAAAAAATTGTAAAATCAAGAAAAGGACTTTATAAGATTTTTCAAACACTAAATTTAACAAAAATGGTGTTTTTCTTTGATCCAAAGCTTATACACCTATATCCAAAGATACTAGATCAAATTTACCTAAGTAAATGATCCTTTAGTGTATGGTTGACTTTGAAAAAAAAATGAGATGATGCCAGGGTTTGGAGAAGAACACGAGTAACAAAAAGATAAAACAACACAAAAACTAAGCAAATCACTCCATGGCTCTTGATACCAATTGATGAATATCTAATAACATACTTTGTTGGAAAAAAAAAAGGGGAAAGAAAGGTATTTATAGAGAGAGAGTGGTTGGATGAACACTTTAAAGAGAGAAAATAAACATGAAAGAAAAATGCATTAAGTGTATGTGTAAAATGAACAACCAACACCCTTTCCATAGCATGGAAAGGGTTTATATACCCTAAGTTATGGCGTGTGGGCTTGGGGCCCTTAGGCTTTCCATGGACCTTGGGCTAACTAGCCTACTTAAGTTCCAAAAATAACTAAACAAGCTATCTAATGATATCTATGGAAGTGACCGACACTTTTGTGTTCCTAACCAATATAACAAGTTAATAGAACCTAGAGAAACCAGTTGACGCGTATTTAAAAAAATTAAAAAAAAAAAAAAAAAAAAAAAAAATTAAGCATTTGGTTCCATGAGGCCAAGTCCTAGTCAAAGAAGGTTGAAAGGTTCTCTTTTGAGAGCTTTGGTTAAGATATCGGCAATATTATCTTCGAAGGAGACCTTCTCAATTGAGATGTTTACTTTTTAGACATTATCGCGGAGGAAATGATGTATAATTTCAATATCTTTGGTACGGGAGTGAAGAACGGGGTTTTACTTAGGTCGACGACACCTTTATTATCACAAAGGACAAGTATGTCATCTAGTTCAATGTCATAGTCTACGAGGGCTTGTTTCATCCATAAAGCTTGTTGGCAAGCCTTTCATACGGATACGTATTTGGCTTCGGTGGTGGATATGGCTAAGGTAATTTGTTTCTTAGAGAAACACAATGTGACGCAACATCCTATGAAGGTGCACACACCACTTGTGCTATTGCAATCGACATAGTCTCTCGCATGGCCAGAATTGACGTAAACTATGGTTTCTACTCCAGTTCCCTTGGGATACCCTAATCCTAAATGTGTTGTTCCCTTAATATATCTAAAAATCATTTTTACCACTTCAAGGTGTGAGGTTTTAGGATCTTCTTAAAAACGGACGCATAGAAAAAAACTAAACATGATGTCCGGACAACTAGACGTAACATAGAGTAAGCTACCAATCATGCCATGGTACTTTGTGTTGTCAAAGGATTCTCCGTCTTCGTCCCTGGTGAGTTATAGTTTTTCAGATGAACATTGTGTTTTTGATGGTTTGGAATCATTCTAGACCGAATTTCCTTTACGCATTTTCTTTAATATGATTTAGATTGTTGAAAAAAAAAAAGAAAAAAAAAAATAAACAAAAGATGTCATCATCTAGTTGTTTGATTTGTAAACCAAGGAATAAATTCAATTCACCTATCATGCGCATCTCGAACTCGTCGTGCATGATTTTAGAAAAATCATCTCAAAACTCTTGACAAGTCGATCCAAAAATGATGTCGTCCACGTATGTTTGGATAATAATGATATGTAAGTCTCTTTTCTTGGTAATTAGAGTGTTATCTACCAATCCCATGGTGTACTCATGATCTAGGAGAAAAGCCTTAAGTCTATCATACCAAGCTTAGGTGCTTGTTTAAGACTGTAAAGAGCCTTTTTGAGTTTATATACATTATTGGGTTTTTTGAAATCGACAAAACCAGGAGGTTGAGATACATAGACTTCTTCATTTAAAAAACCATTTAAGAAAGTGCATTTGACATCCATTTGAAAAAGTTTGAAATCTTTTGCACAAGCATATGCAAGAAGGATTCTTTTAGATTCTAATCTTGCTACGGGAGCATAGGTTTCATCAAAATCTATTCCTTCTTGTTGGTTGTATCCTTGTGCGACAAGACGAGCTTTGTTTCTAGATACAACACAATTTTCATCTAATTTATTTTTGAAAATCCATTTTGTACCAATTACGGTTTGATTTTTAAGAGGTGGAACAAGATTCCAAACATCATTTGTTACAAATTGGTTCAATTCTTCTTGCATAGCCATAGTCAAACTTCCGCCTTACATGACTTCTTTAATATTTTTAGGTTCTACAGAGGACACAAAGCAAAAGAAGTTACTTTGATTTTGAACTTGAGATCTTAAGGTTTCAAATCGTTTAGTTTACCTATGACCTTTTCTAATGGATGATCTTTAGTTTCTTTGATGTTTATTATTTCTTTGTTTAATGGTACATTTTCCTTATCTTCTATTTCATCTATTTGTTTTTCAATGATTTGACTCTCGATAATGTCATCATCTACTAAAGATGATGATTTAGGAGTAGGACTTTGGTCGAATTTTACATTCAAAGACTCTTTGATTCTTATGGTTTCTTTGTTTAGGATTATATAGGCTTTACTATTGGGGGAATATCCTAGAAAAATGCCTTCGGTTGATTTAGGGTCAAATTTTGTGAGGTAATCTTTGGTGTTAAGAATAAATCATTTGCTTTCGAAAACTTTAAAATACTCTAATGAAGGCTTTTTACCTTTGAAAAGCTCGTAAGGAGTTTTTCCGAGGAAAGATCTAATCAAAATTTTATTTAAGATATATGTGGAGGTGTCGACAGCATTACACCAAAAATTTTTAGGGATAGATTGTTCATTAAGCATAGTGCGACTCATTTCTTGTAAGGTTATATTCTTACGTTCAACTACCCCATTTGATGGCGGAGTACGCAGAGCCGAGAAGTTATGAGTGATACCATTAGCATCACAAAATGCTCCAAATTGTACTTCGTTATCAAATTCCCGACCATGATCCGTCCGGATTGACATAACGGGACAACCTTTTTAAACTTGAATTTTCTTGCTTAAAATTTCAAAGTGGTCAAATGCTTTATTTTTTGTGTTTCAAAAATTAGTCCAGTAATATCCATTTTTTTAAAAATAATCATCGACTAATGACCAAAGTATAGTAGTTTCCACCATAACTTTGGACGGCCGATGAACTAAACAAGTCCATATGTAAAAGTTCTAAACACTTAGTAGTAGAAACTACATTTTTAGCCTTATGGCTTGCGTGTACTTGTTTTCCTATGTTGCACGTGTCATAAAAATAATTTTCAAATTTTAGTTTTGGTAGATTTCGAACAATTTCCTTAGATGATAGCGATTGTATAAGTCGCATATTGGCATGACCCAATCTTTGATGTCATAAGGTCAAAGTATCATCTATCGAAGTTAGACAAAGACTATCTTTAGGTAATTTACCAATTTTCATTACATAAAGTCCATTTTTTAATCCCTCTTCCTATGGTAATGCCGTCTTTAAGTATTTCACTACCGGTTTCGCTAAAGAGAACTTTACACTTTTTATCACATATTTGACCTATGCTAAGTAAGTTGAAATTTGGATTTTCTACGTGACTAACATCATGAATAGTTAGGGAGTTGTGAGAAATCATACCTTTACCGATGATCTTGCTTTTAGTGTTACTACCAAACACCACGTTACCTCCATTTATGGCTTCATAGGTTGTGAAGATATCCTTGTTGCCCGTCATATGTCTTGAACACCCACTATACTTGATCCATTCATCCAATTCTAATTTAACCTTTAGGCGTACCTAAAAGCATGAAAGAACTCAAGCGTTTGGTCCTCAATATCTCATGGGTCCGTTAGCATTAAACATACCATTTGGTTGGTTCATGCAAGGATATGGAGGGTAAGGTCCCCAAGAACCAAAAGTAGGTGTTTGAAATTGATATCCGTGTGGTGATGAATAGTTCCAACCTACTTGATGGTAGTCGCTCTTAGGGTATAATGTGTTTGGTCTCCTAAGGGCGTTTTGGGTCGTGTTTGGATTTTGTTTTTTCTGACCAAGTTTTAAAGCCGGTGTTTGTTTGACATTTCCTACAGTAGCACTAGGTGATGTTTTCTTAGTTACTTGGACAAACTTGCTCCATTGCAGAGGGTACCGTGAGGGCCAGTTCCTCAGAAGGTAATTTGGCACTTTCTTGACCCATTTTTCCTGTTTTTACTCCGCTAGTCGAAGCTTTATCTTCTGTGAATCCAAGGCCCTTTTTAGCTTTTTGTAATCTTTGATTTTCAATCATTTCTTGCAAAAAGTGGCCACTATTTTCAAATTTAGCGAGTTTTAAAGAAAGTGAGTCAATTTTAGTACGCAAGTCGATACACGATCTACATTCTACACTAATTTCCTTATCTTTCTCTAGTCATAATAACCTTTTCTTAAGATCACTAACCTCATTGTCTAGGATTTCAGTTTTAGTCTTTAGGTGTTTGTTTTTGTTGATTATTCTAAGACTAATTTTTTATAACTTGTTGTACTCATTTTGTAAAGACTCGTCATCTAAGGATGAACTACTATAATAGAGAGTATCGAAAAGTACCTCATTTGTGTCATGTGCCATGAGATAAATTTCGTCCTTCTTGTAGTCATTATCTTCTTCACTATCGCTCCAACAACCTCCAACAAATGCCTTTTGGTCATTGAAGAAGTGTTTGGGACAATCACTTATAAAGTGATTTGGATCACCATACTTGAAACACCTTCGCTCCTCTTTTCCTTTCTTCTCTTCCTTTGCTTTTCGGAAGTTCTTTTTGTCGTCGTGTGGTTGTCAGACGAATTTCCCTCTTCTTGCTAAAGGAAGATTATCTTGAAAATTCCCTTAACCACTATGGGCATATACCTCATCATCACTATCCAAAACATATACAATCTTCGTCACTTGACATTTTCTTTACCTTTAGAGCTAATGACTTGTACTTTTCCTTCTTATTTTTAGATGCCTCCGAGTCCTTCTCAAGCACTACTTCATAGACCTTCAAGTTACCGATGAGTTCATATAAATGTAGTGTTGACAAGTCCTTGTATTCTTCTATAGCCCTCACCTTTGGGCGCCATTTAGTTGGAAGAGCCCTCAAGAATGTCCTAACATGATTACTCCTTGAAAAAGATTTGTCAAGCGCTTTTTGAGATGTAACTATGGTATTAAATCTAGCAAACGCGCAATCAATAGTTTCATCATCAAAAATGATGAATTGTTCATATTGTTGAACAAACAAGTCTATTTTATTGTCCTTAACTTGTTTGTTACCTTGATGAGTTATGACAAGAGAGTTCCAAACATCCTTAGCGGTTTTGCACATAAATATTCTTTCATATTCCTTTTTAGACAAAGCATTGTATAAAACTATTTTGGCCTCATCATTTTTAGAAAGCATTTTTTTTGTTTCGCTTGTTAGTTATCATAAGAAATAGTTTCGTCCTGACCGACGATTATATATTATATGTATGAGGATGGATATAAATTTAGATAAGTTTAAATCTCATTAGCCAATTCTTAATAGTAGGTTGTAATCATCATAAACAATTATATGCCAAAGATCAATATTTTTAGACTTCACTTAAGTCTCAAATCTATTTTTCCAATAGATAAAGCAATTAGCTTCAAAGAGAGATGGTCTTTGCATAGATTGACCCTCTTTGTAGTTTTCCGAACCCATTTGATCGTTTAAAGTTTTAAAATACAATATATATTAAAAGGCTTTAGTAACCTTGCTCTTGATGTCAACTGTAGAAAACTAGTAAGGGGGAGGGTGAATAGTTTTAACGATTAACTTTGTCTAAAAAATATTATAGTCTGATTTTATGTGAAGTTGATTATATTGATTGATGTACTAGATAAGAAATGAATGTAAAGAGAGAGTAAGAAAGGATAAAATCAGGACACAAGCGTTTATAGTGGTTCGGCTACAAGGACACCTTCCTTGCTCTACTCCACTTCCCGAGTCACCTACTCGAGAGTTCGTAAAAACTAGTCACCAATCTCCTTTAACTGGCGAAGAAGCCTCATAACATCGCTTACACCTTTTATCGGTATAAAGCTAAATACCGGATTCTAACAAAGGTAGAATCAACCCAATGCAATCAACTTTTAACAAGGATGAGAATGAAACTATAATGATTAAATGAAATACAAGATACAACAAAGTGATCTTGATTAGATGATGGAGACTCGGAACAAGATAACTTGTACTTGATCGGCTCATATGCAAATTCAGTAAATTCTTCTATTAAGAGATTTACCTACAAATGTTATATGAAACTAACTAGATCTGAAAACAAGAGAGATATCAGATTATAAGAGAGATATGAGAGGAAATGAGTGAGTAAAATATGAAAAATGGCTTGCTATTTATAGGCAAAAATCTGCACTGTAGCACGGTTCCCACGGTACCCTCCTAGTAGGGTACCCGCAGAGTGGTAAGTACAGGAACCAACCATTACTAGTCACCAGGTTCTCGTGCCTTTCCCCAAAAGGTTACCGGCCAGTGCATTTACATGGTACCGTTAGCTTACTATACACCGGTTCTTGGCAGAACCCTTCTCAAAAGGTACCGGACATTGTTTTCCCCAGGGAACCGCAGACCGGACACAAAATCCGTATTCTAAATTGCCAAATCTCTATTTTATTTTATGTGATCTTGAAAGATTTGTTCAAGATATGGAGAGATAATGTTGTTATCCATGATGTAAGAAATGTAAATAGATTTTGCATAATTTAAAAATAAAAAGTCTAAGTAGCATGAGAAATATGTGTGATATGTATTTTTGATGTGTGATGTGTGATTTTAAGTTAGGAAGACTATTTGTCTAAAATTCCTGCATTCTATATTTTTACAGGTTTTATGGTTTTGGATTTGGGCTTTTATAATTGATTTAGGCTTATAACATGGGCTTTTAATTTAATAATTAAGCTTAATGGACTGACTCGACCTATTAATTTAGGTGCGGGTTGGCCCATTTAAGATGCACACGTCTTTGGCTTCGACTTTGACTTTGACTTTTTGACTTTAACTTTGACTTTTCATGCTCTTTCCATTCCGTGCTTGGTTTTGTCAGTTTTGGCTTTGTTTTTTTCCTTTAGTGAATATCAAATACCTGCACAACACAAATAGCAAAACACATATATATTTGGCATTTTATGTCCATTTTTGGTCATTTAGGCTCGTTTTTATAGGTAAAAGGTATGTATATATAAGCGCATACCAATGATTATAGAGTCGTTGTGGATGCTTTCATTCCTTATAAGAAATCAAAAGCAGGTAAGAGATTTGCTTTCGTCCGATTTATTAAGGTTGATAATATTGATCGTCTTGTCGCGAACCTGTGCACTATTTAGATTAGGTGATTCCATCTTTATGCAAACGTGGCCTATTTTCATAGAGAACGTAAAACATCTGCTCCTTCTCACCCCTCTAATGCTAATGAGAGGAATTCACCATGTTCTTATGTCTCTATTCTTAAATCGGGCAAAAAGAATAACGTCATGTCTGATCAGGTTCTTCCATCTCTGATTCTTGATGACTTGTGTATTTCAGATATAGATTTTATCTTTTCTCTTATGGTTAAAGTAAAAGATATCACAGCCATGCCTAATCTATACGTTATTCTGGAAAAAGATGGTTTTCAGAACTTGTCACTCACTTATTTAGGAGGCTTATGGGTTCTTATTGAAGCGGTCTATACCTCTGCCAAGGAGAAACTTTTAAATCATACAGGTGTGGGGTCGTGGTTCTCTTTCTTTGAAACCAGCTTGTCACCCTTTCATTAGTGATGAGAGAGTCATTTGGATTTCTCTCGAAGGCTTGCCTCTAAAAGTGTAGACCCGTAATACATTTGCTAAAGTGGCATCTAAATGGGGTGACCTTGTTGAATGGGAGGATTTACCTGAAAAATCTCTATTTTGTAAGCATTTGTGTGTGAAAACTATGCTCAATGACATAATTGTTAAACGTTTTAAAGTCATTGTGAAAGGTTCAATGTATTAGGTTCGTGCAAAGGAAATGGAAGCCTGGGATCCGTTTATTTTTAATGATTCTTATGAAAGTGAGCCATCTGATGATGAAGAAGATGCGGAAGATGTTGGGTCACTGTTTAGAGATAAAGTTACAGCAGATAATGATGTTGAGAGGGTCTCTGAATGAAGTTGTATGCACAATAACGACTTACTCTATGATAACAACCACAATGATATAATGCCTCATAAGGACAAAGTTCTATCCGAGGACCCTTTTAATTTATATGATATCCTAAACAAGAGAAAAGGATAGTGGTGACGACTTGAAATATCCACCTGGTTTTACACTAAGTGTTATTAACGTGAAGGAGGTAAACAAAAAGGTAAAAGGGGATATAACTAACGAGGTAAATGAGCATCTTAATTCTGCTTCAAATACGATTCAAGAGTCTGTTCCCAAAGGAAAACTTTCAATGAATAATAGTGTTTGTTCGAAGAGGGTTCACATAGGCGGTTCAATATTACAATTGATTAAAGCATAACCCGATAACATTCCACATCCAAATCTGGGTCGCAACGAATGTTGAAATATCCCAGGGCGTTACTACATAGTTCAATAGCCAAGATCTGAGAAGACCACTAAATGTGTCGTTAGAAAAAGATACAATGGATTAACAAAATACATTGTTTATTACATAAGACCACATGGCTTCAAATTGTTCCACACACTATAAATAAAGATTCCCGGTTATAAACAAATGTCCCACAAAATGTATAACCCCAAATCTTAAATGTTGCTATCCAAATTATTGACCTCCAATGTATCAGCGCACCTCGTGCCTTATTGACCTGAAAAACATGCTTAAAACTCACAAAAGTTGGTGATTTCATAGGTTTATTAAATCAATTATAGGATCGATAAGATTTCCAAGTGAATGATTAAGCACAAAGTGAAACATCATAAAAAAGTAAATTAAGATTTTCCAAGCTCATGACACTGAAGCTCGACATGTATGAATGCAATAAATTGCCAATAAATGCCCGTGAATGATGTTCTAACCCGCAACATCCCAATCCGACATGGTATACGTTTGTTGTCTGGCAACCCGGCACAGTGAGCGATACTCACAGCCAAACCGGGGATGTCAATCCAAATAGACTATTTATAACCATTCGCGCTCGATAAATCCTAGTAATTAACAGTTCATGCTAAAGGGCTCAGTGGGCTATCGTACTTAAGGCAAACACGTACTCATGTATTTTATTAAAAAATTGTACACTTGCGTCAATTTGTAAAACAAAGCATGTTCCACCTCAAGGATGTAATCATTTAAATAATTGTAAAACATGGGCTATGAACTCACCTTAAGAAATATCTTCTGAAAATGATAAATAATAACCCAAGTATTGAATCACAGACCGTCAAATACCCACGTAAATACGGCCATCTTAGTCTACAAATTAAGGCTAAAGACTAATGTATAAACTCACAATAAATTGCTAGTTTTATATCATACATGTTATCACTTGAGCTGGTGTTACGTGATAATGTCTTGGGAAATTGTTGATGGCTTCTTGGAGGTAATAACGATCTCACACGTTTTAGTATATACGTGTAGATGTTATTAATAAATATTCGTATTTATTAAATCGTAGGTTAACTTGTATATTATTCGAATGTAATTCGTCTGATATATACAGTGTTTAATGAAAATCACTTTTGATATAAAATACCCTTAAGTTTTCTATAATTACAAAACAGAGAAAAAGCCCCTCTAGTTATGAAAATGTAACATTTACACTTTAGACCCTTAAGTTTTCACTTGTACATGTTTAGTCCTCCAACATTACAAAGTTTACACTTTAGATCCTTATATGACCCATAAATCCCTAAAGTTTCAAAAGTAACCAAAATAGTCCCTAAAGTTATAAAATAGTGTATTGATAGTTTTAAACCTTTAAGTTTCAAAATTGACACTTTTAGTCCCTTAACTTGTAAAAATCGCATTTTAACTCCAAGTAAGTTCTAACAAGTGGCATTATGTTTCATTAAGTTCCAATAAGTCATATAAGCTGTTGTCAGCCCATAAGTAAGTTTGGATGAGCTTATTTTTGGCTTATCGAGCTTATTGGGCCTTATTAGACCCGTTAAGGTCCAATAAGCCATTTGAAGGTCCAATTAGAATTTTAAAAGCACAAACGCCTTCGTTAAGCTTATTTATCATCGTTAAGTTGAAAATAATTTTGGTAAAGCTTATTGGAGCTTATTTGAGCTTATTGGGCTTGTGAGCCTAATAACTTAAACTCAAAATATATTTAAAAGGTTTCATTAGTGTTTTAACTTATTTCTTAGACTTATTAAGCACAATGGGGTCTATTTGCTTCGTCAGCTTATCCAATAAGCTAATAAGCTCGCTATTGGGCTTCTTGGGCCCAATAGGAACCCGAATAAGGTTTCTAATGGTTAGACTTGGTCCATTAAGGTCCATTAGCTATATTTAGGTCCATTAAGCTCATCAAAGCTGTATAAGCTTACCAATAAGCTGTTTGAGCTTATTGTAGCTTGTTAGCTCTTGTTAGGCTCGGTACCGTAGGGCTAAGTAAGCTCGATAAGAGGTTCAGGCTTGAGTTGCTAGGTTGTGTCTAGGTTCTGTAATTCAATAAGCATATCCTTAGTCCCTAATAAGCTGTGTCTCTTAGAAACCTACCTGTTGGGACTGTTGGCCTTCATAGTGGTTGTTAGGGCCTCATGACACAATATACTCCCTTGGCTTAATAATTTGGTTCTAGGGCTCTAACCATTTCGTTAAGCCCTCGTTAACGTTTATTAATCATTATTTAACACATGCATTCGTTTAAATAGTTATCATACACGTTCCCCAAGCCAGTGGTCTCATTTGAGGAGATAAAGAGTGCGCTTTAGGATTATGGGACGAATAAATCCCCTGGTCCTGGCGGCTTCACTTTTAAGTTCTTTCGAAGATATTAGAAGCTTTTAGAACATGATATTATGGCAACCGTTGAAGAATTTTTTGCTTCAGTTACTTTTCCCCCAAGATGTAATTCTTCTTTCATTTCTTTAATCCCTAAGATTCATGATGCAAAAGTAGTCAAAGATTATCGTCCTATAAGTTTGATTGGAAGTCTTTAATATATTATTGCCAAGATTTTAGCTAATAGACTTAGCTTTGCCATCTCGGGTCTATATTAGTGACGTCCAATCAGCTTTAACCGCCAAATTCTTGACGGTCCAATTATTCTTAGTGAACTTCTTTCATGGTGCAAGCATAAGAAGTTTAAAGATATGGTCTTTAAAGTCGATTTCGAAAAGGCATTCGACTCTATACGGTGGGATTACTTACAATATATTTTAAAGATGTTTGGTTTCGGTGATAAGTAGTGTGGTTGGATAAATGGTTGTCTCAACTCCGCCATGGGATCGATTCTCGTCAATGGAAGCCCTACATCAAAATTCCAATTTCACAAGGGTTTGAAACAAGGGGATCCTTTATCTCCCTTTCTATTTATCTTGATAATGGAAAGTTTGTGTTTATCTTTTTCAAAAGTTACGAATGGAAGTTGTTCTCGGGTATTCCTATTGATAGTTTATTGACACTTTCTTACCTTTTCTTTGTGGGTGATGCTATCTTCGTTGGTAAATGGGAATCCTTAAATATACGCACCATTATTAATGTATTGAAGTGTTTCCAATTGGCTTCGAGTCAAAAAATAAACTTTCATAAAACTAAACTTATGGAAATTGACACTTGTCCAAAAGAAGTCGATGCAGCAGCCACAACTATAGTTTGTTCGATTTTTACCACTCTTTTTGTTCATCTTGGAGTTAAGGTTGGAGGTGCGATGTCTAGAATAAAATCTTGTGATGACGTGGTTGTTAAAGTGTCCTCTCGCTTATCCAAATGGAAGCTTAAAACCCTTTTAATAGGTCGTTGACTTACTTTAATTATATCGGTTCTAACATCCATTCATTTATACCATGTGTCTATCTTTAAAGTTCCTTCGGGAGTGTTAAAGCTCTTGGAATCGATTAGAAGAAACTTTTTTAATGGAATTGACGACTCAGAAAGAAAAATGGCTTGGATTAATTAGAATAAGGTCTTAGCTTCCAAGAAATACGGTGGTCTTGGAGTTTCTAGTTTCTATGCTCTTAATCGAGCTCTTATCTTTAAATGGGTTTGGCGATTTTTTTTCTCATGGTTCTTGTCTATGGACGAGATTTATAAAATCTATTTATGGTGAAGACGGTGCTCTTAATTCCCTAAGTTCTTTGTCTAAACGCTCTCCTTGGTTAGACATTATTCATGAGGTTACTGTTATTCGCACAAAATGCATTAATCTTTTATATTTAATTTACAAAAAGGTGGGCAACGGGTTAAACACCTTGCTTTGGGAGGATCCTTGGTTAGATGATTTGGCGTTAAATCATAAATTCCTGAGACTTTATGCTTTGGATAACTACAAACAAATAACAGTTGTCAAAAAAATTAATCATGCTTTCATGGTTGATACTTTCGTCGACCTCCTAGAGGTGGTGCTGAGGAAGAACAACACGATTTTTTCTTTTTATCCCACATGGCTAGGTGATGTTGTGTTTAAAGTTCATAAATTTATAATGATAGAAATACCGATTTTTACTAAAAACACAACACTCGGGCAAGTATACATTTTCGTGTATAGTATAATTTAGGTAAGTCCAGGTCGTCCCAAAAGAACTGAAGTTTTCACAGTTTGTATTAAGTTTATAAGGCTAAAAATGATTGTCACTTATAATGTTCACCAAACGTTGCATATAATGAAATATTGTAAGAAGCGATTTTAAAAGATGATTCAGGCAGGAATAAATGTAGGTTTGTTTAGGAATGAGCACTAAGACATAGAAGTGTTTAGGATAGTGTTTACAAGTTTAGAGAATAAAGATATCACGAGTTACAAATCCTTTCGGCCTTTAAATGTAACGAGTGGATATACTAGTTAATAACAACGAATCCTTTCGGCCTTTATACGTTATTATAACCAATATAATAAGTTGAATGATAGAACACGTATATAAAGAACCCTTCGGCCTATATTCTTATATAAAATATGTTTTATCACTTCAATAAACACATTTCCTAAACATCATATCAAAGGTCACATATCGCCCAAACAACATAAAAATGACTACCTCTATGATCAAAGAAGTAACAACACACATGATATTCATCATGAATTCAGTAAAGATCATATTCAAAAGAGAAACAAGATTTATACCGATTCCAAGAGCAAAAGATGATGATTTCACAAGAATTTCCCAAGAACACTTTATTATATTCAAAGTAAAAAACCCAAAAACTATGAACAATTCTGTCACAACAGTTTATAGTTTTGAAATACACTTCACTAACACTTTCTTGGATGGATTAAAACCTGGAAATGGATGAACTACAAGCAATTTCACTCCAAGTTCCTCAAGAACACTTCCAAACTCTAATTCTACTTGTTGTGATGATTGTGTTTACAAAGTTTGTATGACCAAGTTATGACCAAAACAGTGAACAGGTGTCGAGAAGCTATGAGTTTGAGTTTACTTCTTCGATTGAGCTCCATATCTTCGTGTATTCTTCTATTTTCTTCCACGACACGTACTTAGAACCTACAATAGTAAATATGCTCGATTAAGTATCAAAAGGTTTTATAATTAAGCAATATATGCATACAAAAGCACATATAACACATATAGAAATATGTATAATTTGAGCGTTATCAGATGGTGTAATATTGACAAATATCCTCGACTGTTAGGTCTGGTCGTTAGAAGACATGTGAGTTCTGTTTATCTGTTCGTCAACGTATTGGAGATTCGAATTCTCCCAAAAGAGGAAGTCGCCACAAGGTGGGTTAAAGTCATGCCCATTAAGATTAATGTGCTTTATTGGAGAGTTTGTTTGGATAAGCTGCCTACTCGATTGAATCTTTCCCTTAAAGGTATTGATACTTTGACTATTGTTTGCCCTCTTTGTCATGCCTCTGTCGAATTCGGTTCCCATATCTTATTTTCCTGTCCAATGGCTCGTCATTTATGGAGGCAACTTATGCGTTGGTGGGAGCTCGAGGACATTGATTTAGCCTCTTATGATGATTGGCTTATATGGCTTAATTCCTCTCGGCTTTCTAAGCGGCTGAAAAAGATCTTGGAAGGTGTTTGTATGTGAAGTGGTGGTTAATTGGGCGCTTCAAGAATCAGTTGCTTTTTGGTGCAACGAATCCGTGTAGGGAGCTTCTTTTTGATGACCTGGTTCAAATTTCTTTTAAATGGTGTTCTAATCATTGTAATTCTAAACTAAATTGGGTTATTTGGATGAAAAATCCTTATACCATTTGCTTGTAATTATTTTCTAGCTTCTTGCTAGTTTCTAATAAATCCGCCGTTAAAAAAAACCTTATTGATGAGTTCTCTCATTGATGAGATTTCTCACTGAAGGGTTGAACCATCTGATGAGATTACTCCATGATGAGGTCGTTCAGAGTCTATTCGGTGAAGAGTATAACTCACCGAACTCATCACCCACGTGATTGCTATAACACAATTATTTGAGTCAGGAAGGTTCAGTGACTTTAATGGGTGTACACTTCATACCTTCAAACTCATTTCCCAGTATGCATGAACCCTTAACTGCACTAAATTTTCAACAATCTTTCCGAATTTAGTAAAATTCGATTACTTGAAATAAAAAAGAAAATTAAACAAAACTTATGCATAAATGAAAATATCTAGAAGATTAGATTTTTCATTTTAGTAAACTAGACGAATACCCGCACATAGCGGCAAAAATTCCTAGCGATAAATAGTTGTAATGATAAAAAAGTTTATGGGTTATAAACGAAAAATAATAAAAGTTTGATGGTTTGGAAATTAAACATAATGTTTTGAAACCCGATTCGACGCAGCCGGTTCAACCAGTTCTAGTTGAAAAATAGGTCAAATTAAACCATTTTTTATATTTTCGAAATTCGATACGGTTTGAAGTGACCCTGGCGGCGGGTAGCCTGTGACGATTAACCAGAGAAATAAAAAGAATTTGATGCCGGTGAAGCCTGGTTCACCCGTTTTTATCGGTTCTGACGGGTACACTATGGTTCGTCTTCGGACGGATTTTATTGGCTAGCCGAACCGATGGTGACTTCGGTTCCCGAATGAACCCGTTGGCCCGGTCCGGTTTTCAAAATGATATGCACCATCATTTTTAAAGACATCATCTGTACGCTTTTATAGATGTATGCTTTTAATTGTTGTACAATGTGAATATATGATTGTATTTTTAAGTAATTGGGTGTATTAATCATTTATTAATTAAGTATTAAATATTTTTATTTTCAAATATTTATGTAATTGGTGTTATAATTGTCAAGTTCTAATTATGTTTCTATGACTTATACATTATGCATAAAAATTGTAAGTTGAAAATTCAAGCCTTTTAAAAATAAAAGATAAACATACTTAATAAATAATATAGATATAGATTAAGAATTGTTTTTTACGTAAACATCCAATAACTTAAATAATTCAAAATTTCAAATGAGATCAAACCATGACCAAGAGTTGCAAAAGTAAAAAAAAAAGTCAAGAAATTGAATTAAGTAAGTGGACATGAAATTCAAAATTTCGAGAATTAGGGTGTTCTAAAAATTGATCCCAAATGCATCAATTTTTAGATATCATCACGTGCTCCAATTTTTGAGTGTAAACTTTTCACATTGAATTCAACTCTCATGTTAGTGCAAATATTACGATATTTAATCTATACATTCTCTTTGTGTTTTGGTGATGACAAACATGCAACTTATAGCACATAACGTAAAGTGCTCAAGTTACTCGTAATCACAAATCATCAATGCATTCATACGTCAACATCTGTCGACGTCTCAAGTCTGCTTAACAACAAATATAAGTTTGCACCCGACGTAAATCACTAAAGGTACGAACTAACAAACTTTAAACTTGTTGGATGATCAAAGAAATAATTTTGTACTAAACTTTACATTTTTATAAATGTAACAAAACCTTTTTACAAAAATAATTAGATAAAATATTTTTGTAATTAAAAAAAAAATTTTTCAAATATTTATTTGAAATCAGATTTTCCCTCCAAAATCAGAAAAACCTGCCTTACAAAACATTTTCCCAAATCAGGACAAAATTAAGAGCGTCCTACAGGGGGCGGCCCCTTGATAGGTACCTGCGGCCCCCTTATTGATATGGGATCCGCCCGTGTTAGCTTGGGGGGCCGCCGGACACTTTTTGCTGCCAGCTTCCTCCTATAAAATATGGATTGCTCTCACGAATTTATAACCATCATTTTGCACACTTATTCTTTCTGTTTTAAATCAGCCAACACATATATTTTAGTCTTTGATCATGTAACTTGTTTAAACATTTGTTTACAAGTGATCCAATCTTTCCTCTCCAAGTGCAAGAGAAGAATACTCGTAATCGTCAAGATACGATGTATTATAGTTGGTGCATTCGTAACACGTGTTACATTCACGATGTATAGATGAGTTCCATAGTCTTTCCAAACTTATGTATTTAAAGTCAGGTCGAGGTAGGTTTTTAGAATTTTAGGTGAGAAATATTGTGAGTGAGACGTTATAAATTTAGTCCTCAAAATACGATTGTGAGTGGTAGATCGGTTCTAGCTAAGATTAGAACTCGATATTTAGCTTGGTATCGGAAAAGAATGTAAGCGACACGGTTTATGTGTTTAGGCCTTAAAACACAAGGTTTGTTATGTTGTGCCATAAAACATAACGGGTTTGGTTGTACCCCGAAGAAAGGACTTCTACCATTTTTTTAGCCTAGTGTTTGGAAAAATAATGTAAGCGATGTTGTAAGGTTTTTCTTCGCCAAGAAGGGAGCTTGTTGACTAGTGAAGTAACTCTCGAGTTGGGTACTCGGGGAGTGGAGTATGGTGAAGAGGAGCTTCGTGACCGAACCACTATAAATCACGGTGTTCGGTTTGCACTTTCTTTTACCTTTCTCTTTACATCTTTATTTACCTTATCGCCTTACATTTATATTGCATTATATCTATATGTTGTGATTGTTCTTATATTGTTTGTATGATGATTGTGTCATGGATATAAGTAATATTGTGATGTTGTTTATAATTGCTATGACAGTTCTAGGTAGGATATAGATGTATTATCACAATTCTTGTATTGCGTCAAACATGATCTTAATTTATACAAACGATTTAAGTTTTTAACTGAAACAATTCACCCCGCCCTTTAACGGTATCCACAACTAAATTTCATTAGAAAGGAATTTAGTGTGTCTTAATTTAATGAAGTGACTAATGTAGGACTTAAAGCTCTCCCATTAGCAATACTTTATAACCAACTCCTATGGATAAAAATCCTTTTATCGAAGTTGATAAGCTAAATTTTGTTGTGATCTTACAAACTCTCTAGAAATCACCTCATTCAGGATAAGTTCATGAATCATGTTATGTGTGACACCAAAATGTCTTGACTTCACATTGCACGTTTGACAATAAGCTTTGCCAATGTAGCAACATTATCAAAACGGATATAAATGGGTGTTATAGGCTTACGACACAATAAAATCCCCATAATCAAGGTTTTTTTTTATCATTTGAGTTATTTTTCATGTGCAGCTAAATTCACAAATTCAAATTTCATTGTTGAGCTAGTAATGTAAGTTTTCTTCTTAAAATCTCTTGAGATAGCTCCACCCCAAGCACGAATAACCAACTACTTGTTGAAGAATTATCTTCAGTATTGCCGATCCAGCTTGCATCAGTGTATCCCTCCAAAACTAAAGAAAATCCAGTATATGATAAACAATAATCCATAGTTTTCTTCAAATAATTTTGTACCCACCCAAGTGATTGCAAGTCATGGGCACTATGATTATTAATGTATCTACTCAGTTTTCCCACAACAAAATGCAATATCAGGATTTGTACAAGTTATGACATACATCAAACGGTCAAGTACTCATCTAATTCACCAGCTTCTCACTTGGACCCAATGGATTACTCAAGTTCAATTAAAGTGATTAAGCTTCTTAGCACATTTTGAAAATGATGAGTATAAGAGATATAAATTCCTTTGTTTTCATGCTTGATC